>PVJH01015639.1:0-52864 GCA_004026705.1 Nesogale talazaci | reverse complement strand
GGCACCATCAGCTTTCTTCACCACATTTGCTTATGCACACATTTGTCCTCAGGGATCATATCAGGAAAGTGAGCATGCAATGTTATGCTTTTTAGTTCTTGAACCCTTATATCTCATCCCTTTGACACCTCATGATTCCACAAGCTAGTGTGCTTCTTCCATGTGGGCTTTGTTGCTTCTGAGCTAGATGGCTACTTATTTATTTTCAAGCCTTTAAGTCTCCAGACGCTCCATCTTTTGATAGCCAGGCACCATCAGCTTTCTTCGCTCAGTGTTTCAACGGCAGGTCTTCATTGAGTCTGGGCAACATTCTTTCCATCATCTCCATGTAGAAACCAATGCCCAATGGCTTCTCGGTCTTTTGACCAAGATCAAGTGTAGACACCGATGCCCAGAGGGCTGCGGTAAATCATCTAAGCCACCAACATGGCAGCCCAGGCTCTTAGCACCTTGCAGGTCGAGGCTGGATTATGCCCAACAGTCAGGCCAATGCAGCAGCCCATTGGGAGGTGGACAGCTGGATGGTGTGCAGCTCCAATGCCCGGGCCAGGGAAGAAAACCAAGCAGGCTTCAGCGCCCGCAGACCTGAGCCCTTATCTCAGTCCTACCACCTGTGAGAGTTGAGGCGCCCTGGGCGAGAGACCCCCATCCTGAACCTCATTTCCCTCATCTGTCAGACAGAGATGGATCATCCCTGCTCTACATGACAGTGCATGAAGGGGGTCCTCACGCCTCGCAGGGGGAGCCCAGGGAGATCAGGAGAGGGTGGGCCACAGTAACTCGTAGGGCTTTCTGTGAAGGCTGACTTTGAGAAGAAGATCTCCAGGCCTTTCTTCCTGATCTTTCTTAGTGTGGGAAAACCTGTCTTCGCCCCACTGAAACCTACACAGCATCACAACAGCAGACAAGTCCCCTCGACAGATGGAGAGTGGCCTGTGGCTGGGAAGCAAACCCAGGGCTCTCTCATGGCAAGTGAAATCTATAGTGGAAGTAGGAAAGAACGGGTGACCCAGCCAACAGGCAGCCACCCCCCTAAAGTAGAACTTCTCTCGGGCTCAGTAATCATAACAATGTCTAATAGCAGTTTCTCCTGGGTCTAGTTATTTTCCAAAGTATATTCGACATCGCATGTCACTAGCTCAAAAAAAAAAAAAAAGCCCAACTTACTGAGGAAAAAAGCATTTGGAGGTCACGTGAGATGAGGACCTCAGGTTCCAGCGAGTTCCCTGGCTTCCTCCCTGGAGGACTTGCTATGAGTCGGCATCGACTCCATGGCAGTGAGTGTGAGGTTTTTGTGTGCCTGGTTTGTGCAGTGTGACTAATCTGCTCCCATTTTCTGTCCACACCATTCCCTCAGAGCATTGGTCTCATCGGGAAGAAGGACAGACAGACGATTCATTTTCTGCATGAATTTCATTTGCAGAAATCCTTTTAGTGTAAGGTGGCCAGATTTTAAGCAGGACACCATTGACTGGGGGGGGGGAGGCGCGGAAGGGGGGTCCTTAATTAAAAATTTGGCCCGTATGGAGCAACAAAAATTTTCATAGAACGCAAAAATAGTATTTAATATATTTATCTTAATTTTAAAACACCGCGGAACGTTGTTAAATTGATAAAAAGCGGGACGTCTGGTCACCTTATTTCAGTGAGCATTATCCTCAAGTCACCCCGAACCACAGTGGAGTCATTGGAAGTGCATTGCATCACCACAGATGTCCAAAACAAGCCACCACTGGCGGGGATTCTGGGAACCCTGTTTTGAGTACAGGGCTCCTGCCGCAGACCCTGGGGGAGGAAGGACAATGACGACAATGGCCACGCTCTTGTAGGCCAGCTGTTGGGCCAGAGACCTCTTACTTGTGGCATCAGGTCACCCCTGCAGGTAGGCTCAGGGTCTGAGGGAGAATAAGTGGTCGGAGACGCCTGGGGGCCACTGCTTCCGGGTCCTGCCCAAAGTTGGTGTCAGTTGGCTCCATCAGAGCTCTGAAGCCCCAAACCCAGTCGACAAATGACTTAAATGCATAGCGACCTTTCAGTTAGCAGCCGAGCACCTCAGCCTCGGCGCCACCAGGGCTCCTTCAGTGTTCTGGAGGGGCGGGACCCCAGCCTGGTGTTTGAGGCATCACGTCAGTCAGTTCTTGAGGTGTCTCAGAATCCAGGTGGGATGGACTCCAGGTCCTATTTTGTTTTGCATCTTCTTCAGCATCAGCCTGTCCTCCCGCCTGTCCTCTGCTCCACACTCAGCCCTGGCCTTGCGCGGACGGCTCCTCTCCCTCACTTCTTCCCACAGTTGGAGTCCATTCGACTTCTGTGTTTCCCATCTGGTGAGGTCCATGTGCATCGTGGCCATGTCTGTGGTGGGCGAGGGGGAGGGGTGTGTGATGAAGAAGCCATGATCTTGAAAACATCTCTCCTATGACCTCCAGCTGCAGTTCCATCCCCAAAGCCGTATTCCCCAACTTTTGAATTCCAATCGGTCATGATTAAGGCATCTTGGATGCATTTGGGAGCGGCTGCCTCCTGAAGAAGTGAGTGGAACCTTTCGATGTCCTCCTCACGACTAGCTTCCGTGTTTGGTGCGTTGGTTTGCAGAGGAGTCATAGCAGCAGCGCTGGCTCTTCGGCGCATGGGATCGCCACAGGTCGGAATCAGCTGGACGGCCTTGACAGCCACGTCAGAGAGACGGGCCCCTGTCTGCAGGAGACGGGATATTCTCCACGACGCTGCCGTTACCAAGCAAACGTGGTGCAGAAAATAATGCAGGACGTGGGACAGGACCAGAATGAGGGGAGCGGGATGCTTGGTGGGGGCAGGGGGCGCTTCTCAGAGGAGCTGACATGGGACGGAGCCGAGACCTGAATAAAGTTCCTGGCTCTGGAAGATTGGGGGGGGGGGGGTGGAGGGCCAGGGCACCAGGCAGAAAGACCACAGGACCAATGACCACAGAATGTGTGGAATGGAAAGGGGGGTCAGTGGGGGTGGCACTTGGGACTGAGAGGCAGGTGGAGGCAAGCGGACAGGCACTGGGCAGTGGAGAATCACCCAGGGCTTCCTGCAAGGAGCAGCAGTGTCAGGAAGCAGTGGGGTTCTATGAGTTTGGAGGTGGGTACAGTCTCAATCCTGTGCCGAGCCCCTTCTCCCCTGTGCCTTTGACTCGGGGCGGCGGGCAAGCCTAATGGAAGGGTTCCCTTCCTTCAGTGGAGCTTGGGGCTATGGAGGCAGTGCTGGGGGAGCCCCTAAACACACCTTATCCAGAGTGACAAAGACTCCTTGCCCTGACTTAGACGTGAGTCCTAGAAGGCTCCCCACTTTCCTCCCTGCTAAGGACTCAGAAAGTAAGAGGTAACCGCTTCCCACAGGCCCTCTGCTAGAGCAGAATAGGACTCGAACGTGCGGGCCTGCTGGGGGCAGCAGGGCCCCTGACCACCTGCCCAAGCCAAGCAGACACTCCTCCCATAACCCCCCTTCACCCCCGTCTCTTGGCGGCTGTCCTTCCCTCCTCTCCTCTCCTCTCTCCACCTCAACCACAAGCCTCTTTTGTGCTTGTTCCCTGGGGCTCTATCTTCCTGCAAGGGTCACAGGGCACCACTGACCCCGTCCCCTTGTCGGCGTGCCCGGCTGGTAATTGAAAATACCAGAATCCCCTGATGACCAACTTACACGGAAACCTGACACCCCAGGGTGGGCGGCGGGCGGCGGCGGGGTGGGAGAACTTCCAGCTGTTCCCCTTTCTCTGCCGTTAATCCCGCCGGATTCCAGGAGAAAGGCCGGCCCGCCATGGCCCCGGCTGGATGCCTTGATCATCTTCCCAGCAAATGCTGCTTCCTTGCCCTGCCCCGGGTTCCGGGGCTTACGGGATCAGAGGCGAGTTAGCTGCCTGTAACCTAAACCTGCCAGCTAAGCCCTCCAGGCCAGACCCCCATCACCGAGTGGGACCTGCCTCCCCCAGCAGCTGAGCTGGCAGCCCGGGGTGGGAGGCCCGGTGGGTGGTGGGTGAGCCAGCAGGGTCTGTCGCCCTGGGTGAAGAGGGCTTGGCGGCAGCAGGGTAGGAGCAAAGCCAAAGAGTCCTTGGGGCACTTGAGGTCCCTGGCTTCCAGCCGCCTGCGCCCCACCCCCCCCCACCCCCCCTCCCATCTGTTCTTCAGCAGAGAGGAAAGGCCTGAGTCTGGCCGAGTTCACATCCCAGTTCCCTGGCTTGCGCTGGGGTCTGGGCTGAGCGCTTGACCTCTCCGGGCCCCCACGCCGGCATCTGTAAAACACCAAAAATCATCCCCGCCCCCTAGGGTGGCTGTGGGCGTTACAGAGTTCATGGACCCAAAAAGCAAAACAGCCGATAGTCATCACATTGACTCTGCTCCACAGCCACCCCGGAGAAGGTCCCAGCCAGTCTCTTTCCTCCTCACCGGCTGCAGCCTCTGCAGGGCTGGCCAGGGCGCCCCTGTTTCCCTCCTGGCCTGACGGTGCCCGTGAGAGGATGGAGCTGTGCTCCGCGGCCTTTTCAGAGATGCATGTGTCACATTTAGAGGATCCGAGAAGGATGGGGAGGGTGAAGCGGGCCTGGGCTGGGCTCCGTCGTCTTCTTACAGAGTCCCGTTGAGTTAGTACCAAGCCAGTGGTACCGGCCACCACCCACAGCCCCCCAGACAGAGACCCAGTGAGCAATAAGGAAGTGGGAGATGCTGGCTCAGAAGCCCTGGTGGCACAGTGGTTAAGCACTCAGCCACCTGCTGCAACGTTACCAGTTCAAGCCCACCCAGCAGCTCCCAGGGAGCAGGGCCGGGCGACCTGTTTCCACGAAGAGGACAGCCCAGGAAACCCCCAGAGGCCGTCCTACCTGGTCACATGGGTCACTTAGAGTCAGGACAAGCTCAATGTCACCTAACGAGAGTCTGTCATTGGCCGTGGGCGTCCTGGGTCACGCAGGATTGCCAAGGTGGCCAGCTTGATGTCCTGCTTGTGTTCTCCTGGAGGAACAAGGATCCGCGCCTCTGAGGCCTTCTTCAGAGACCCCTCGTGGTGTGGCAGTTACCACATCTGCTTGTTAGCCAAATGTGGGTAGTTCTAGCCCACCTTCAGCCTCCTAGGAGAAAGCTGGGCCAGGCTGCTTCCATAGCGCCTGGGAAGCCTTCGGGAACAGGCTGCTCTCTGCCACGGGAGCATTCTGAGTCAGGGTCAGCTCAACGGCAGTGGGCTAGAGCCATTCTGTACACCCGAGCCAGGTCTGCAACACACACATACACACACACACACACACACACACACACACACACACACACACACACCCCTGTCCCGGCAGCCTCGCTCCTGCCCTCTCACTGCATGTCAGGATAGGAACACTGTCCCAGGGCTTTCTGAGCTGGGGGTTCTGTAGGAATGGCTGGCCCTGGGCAAATGAGAAGGGCAAGGCAGGAAGTGGAAGATGCCAACCGGGAATCAGCATGTCGGGCCCCCCCCCCCCATTACTTGCTGTGTGACCTGGAACAAGTCACATCCCTGCCGTGGCCCCGAATCCACCGCTCCTCCAAGGTGGTCCCTGGACCAGCAGGGTCGATGTCACCTGGGAGAACGGAAACCAAACACACGGCCGACCGGCCACTCGGTGCCAACTCATCGCTCCCTGGCCCCGAGTCGCTGCTGACGGACGCACAGAGGCCCCAGGGGACAGGCCAGATAGCACTGTCCCTGGGGGTTTCTGAGAATGTCACTCTTTTGGGGAGGAGCAAGCCTCGTCTTTCTCCCACGGAGTGGCTGGAGGGTTTTGAACTGCTGCCCCTGAGGTTAGCAGCCCAGCATGTAAGCACGGTGCCACCAGGGCTCCACCAGGGGCTGGTTAGGAAAGCAGATTCCCAGGCCCCACCCCAGTGGCTCAGAGGGAGGGTCCGACCAGCTGGGATCTCACTGTGTTATCTTGGGCCCATCGCACCCCGTCTCTGGACCTCCGTTTCCAAGCCTGTGCGTTGTTCAGAGAGTCCTGCTAGTGTTACACCCGACCGGGGCCCTGGCCAGGTTGTCGGGAGGCGGGTGGATGTCTGTGCGAGAGGACTCAGTTTCCCTTCCTGCAGTCTTCTCGGGGGCTCACGGGGAGGCTCTGAACACAGACTTGTGGTGTGAGTTAGTGAATCTTCTCTGCTGCAGGCCCCTCTGCTCCCCTCCCCCAGAGGCCCCGCTGTCATGTCGGGGTCTGTTTGCCACGCGTGTGGACTAGGAGCTCCAGGAGAGGGCGGGAGGGCATCTTGTCCATCCACTGGGGTCCAGGACCAGAGAAGGAACCCGGGGCCTCCCCTTCACATGATGAGGCCCCAGGATGCAGGGTTGTCGGCCTGGCACTGGGGCCTGGCAGTACTGGGGGAGCTGGGAAGGTGGCCCCACGCGAGGCCCTCGGCCCTCACCGGACCTAGGCCTCTGGAGGTACCTGGTTGACTGTGGTCTCAGACAGACGCTTTCCCCGTGTGGATCCTCAGCTCTCCCTCTGAGGTCAAGCTGGAGGCTGTACCTCCATGCCTACATATGACCCCTGACCCTTGACGTCTGCCTTCTCTTCTAGCTCCTTCGGCTGTGTCCATCATGCACCAGGTGAGCCGCACAGTAGACAGCATCACCCTGTCATGGTCCCAGCCCGACCAGCCCAACGGCGTGATCCTGGACTACGAGCTGCAGTACTACGAGAAGGTACCTAAGACCGGCCCCGCTTTTCCCGTCTTGGGTTTGTGCCCACGGCCACTTCTTGTTTCCCCACCCAAGGTCCACGATCTTGACTTTCCCTTCCGTGGACTCACAAGAACTGGTTTTCCAAAAAGACAGCGTATGTTAAGTAATAATTGGCCTTGTTATTGGGCAGAGCTCAGAGGCACTCAGGAGAGCTTCTGTTCATGGAGAGGATGATAGAGCTTCCTGTGGGGTGGGGTGTTTTTTTTTTTTGGAATTTCTGGCTGAGCTTTTAAATCAGACCCACTACTCCCTCCAGACACCTCTAGGATCCAGGGATCCAGGTCGGCGGGCACAAGTATAGGAGAAAGGGCATTAGACTAGAGTCAGAAGTCGTGAGTTCAAATCCTACTTCTGTCCTGACCCAGCTGAGTGGTCTTGGACAGCTGTCTTCCAACCTGAGCTGTGGCTTCCACAGCTGGAAGGTGGGGACAGTGTGCAGGGTGTGTAGGCGAGGAGTTCAGCACAGTGCCTGCCCCTCAACAAAGGTGAGCTTCTTGTGTCTCCTCTTCCTATCTGCCCTGCCCGCTTCACCATGGCCAAGGGCTACATGAAGCTCAGGCCCGTTAGATGCCCGCACAGACAGGCAGATGGAACAGTTGGTCACCCATGAGACTCCAGGAGACTTTTTTTTTTAATTGGGAACCAATACTGATACTGTAGTAATCCATTTTTCAATTAGATCAAGTACGATGGCACAACTGCTACCACCATCGATTTCAAGACATTTTCTTTCTTCTTGAACATATTGTTGTCAGCTCTCCTTTATCCTTTCCCTCCCCCACCCTAACCCCCAGGAACCCTAATTATTATATTATTACTATTGCCATATCTTACACCATCCAATGTATCCCTTCACCTGCAATTCTGCTCTTCATTCCCCTCAAGCGGGGTTATACAGTCATCATTGTTATCATCTTCCTCATCCCTCCTTTCTCCCCATCTCTTCCCTTACCCTCAGGGTCTCATTACTCCCATTACCATTTCTGAAGGGTTACCTATCTCGGCTTTCGTGAATCTAGCACTCTTAATTGTACAGATGAACATACACAGATCTAGTAAGATTAATGAGGGACAGCAAAGATCATAATAGTAAGAGGAAGAAATATTAAAGAACGAGAGGATAGTTATGTGTTTCATCAGTGCTATACCACTCCTTAGATTTATCATCCCTACCGTGTGACCCTTCTTGGAGAGACTCCCCAATTTTCTTACAGGTGGGCTTGGGGTCTCGACTTTGTCCATGCTCCTTCCCATCAATATAATTGTTTATTTTGGATCCTATAGAAACCTCATGATCAGACACGTGCTTCTTCCATGCAGACTTCGTTGTTTTCCTGCTAGCTGGCTGCTTGTTTAACTTCAAGTATTTAAGACCCCAGAAGCTATGTCTTTTAATAGCCAGGCACCATGAGCTTTCTTCACTACATTTGCTTATGCACCCATTTTGTCTTTAGTGATCATGTCAGGAAGATGAGTATCATACAGTGCCACATTATTAGAACAAATCATTCTTGTACTGAGGTAAGATCTAAGTAGAGACCCAAGTTTACTTATTGAGCTTACATATATACCTACATAGGCAAATAAACCTATCTATATATCTATAAAAAACATATATCTATAGTTATACTTATATATAATTATTACTTTCTTCTTTCCTCTTTTTCCATCATGTTTATTCATCATTCACCTCTCAGTAATTCCTCTTGGAGATCAGACACAACCAGGAACACTGCACCCTCTCACCATCAATTTTAGAACCCTTGCTCTTCCCCTGTCCCTGTCATTGTTGACTCACCGTTATCCCCCACTGTCTCCTCCCCTCTCATCTCCCCAACCCAACCATCAGTCTCAATGGTGTCTCTTTGGGATTCACCTACATCTTATAGACACCAAAGGGGAGGAGCATTTTTAAAATAAATAAAATTTTTCAATAAAAGGAAAAAGACCATAGAAGTAGTTCCAAGTGTAACTGATATCCTGAACCAGGTAGATGGGTAGCGAGCAGGGCCTGTTATAATCTACTCGTCCAACACCCTTTTAGTCCTCAACATTCATGGCCAAGAGGCGGCATGCCTCCTGCAAATCTCTATTGCTCTTCCTGCAGCAGAGATGGAACAGTCTAGTGTCCCCTTTCCCCCCCAACTGTTACACCTTGAGACTTTGAGTAGTTCGATGAGGTGCCAAGCACTTTCCACCTCCACCCCTGAGTCAGAAGTCTACAATCACAATTCCTCAGGGATATCATGGCTTTGCTCCCATTGCTGGCCTGCTGGACTCCCCTCTTGGTTTGTGCCCGTGTGGGCAGGTCAGACCAGCCACTCTCCCCAAACTGCATCTTCAGTGCTGTCCTCCATAATGTTGTCAGGGGGGCATCATATCTTGAGCTAAGGCCAGCCCCATAGTCATCTCCAGGAGACATCTTTGTGTGATGACTTCAATGCCCTGCTCCGTGAGATACACACAGCAGCCGCAGCAGCTACAAGGGCCCCTGGAGAAGTTGTCACCCAGGACTTGGTTTAGACTAAGGTGTGAATGACTGATAGGAAAGCCTTGGGTTGAGGACCAGCCAGGGAATCGGAAGTGAATGAGAAGACTCACCCTAAAGGCTGAGAGCAGAGAGAGGAGACCATTATGACCAGCTCTGCGAGAGGTCCAGCTGGCTCCTCCATGCATATAGCTGCTGAATCAGCCCACCCTGGTGAGGGGCTGAGGGGCCCAAGCCCATCCCCAGCCTCACATCCCCAGGGGTCTCTGGCTGCCTGTCGAATTCCTCGCCACCTCCCCCAGGCAGTGCCTTCAAACAGGCCAGGGGTCGCACCTGTCTGGCTTGCCTCCTTCTCCCTAGTGCTGTGCGCCTGACACCAAGGGGGCACGCCAACGAAGGGGGGGAGAAGAAATCAGAAATGAACCCCTTCCCCTGACCTGCACCCTGCTGACTGCAGCCCCCACACCAGAAAGCCCCAGAGCCTCCCTGCTCCTTGCCCCCTCTCCTCTGCCCTCCTCATCCTCAGGGCCCACCAGTGTCATCCCCTGGGGTGAAGGTCTTCTTGCCCCAGTGGAACGCTTTTCACATCTAGCTCTGAGCAGTGACTGTGAGAGCTGGATTCATGAATGAGTGGGTGGGGCCAGTGTGGGAACCTGTGAATGAGAAGGGCGGGGTTCTGTGCGGGAGGGGTGGAGCCTCCCATCTAGACCACACCCCATCCTTGCTCCATGAGTCCCAGAGGGGGAGGAGGGGGTGGACCCTGATTGCCCACTTGTGCCCAGCCTTCGCCCATGCTATTAACCGTCATTATAGTTGTTTTACATATAACTTGGTCATTGGGTATTTGCTACCACCATTTCCAGCGAGACAGGAATCCTCCATCAAGGATGGAGACTGCCATGCGTCCCCAGGGACTGGCACACAGTGGGAGCTCAGGAAGTGGTCGTTGGGTGACTGGGCCAGGAAGCACCTGAGGGTCAGAGCAGCCCAGTCCCCTGACGGGGAGCAGGGTCCTGGGCAGCCCAGCCAGCTGCTCCCCAGCCCCCGGGGGACCCCGGCGCTTGCTCTCCTTCATGCAGGGGCTGCTTAGCAACTGGAAATTCAAAAAGGAAAGGCAAGGGGGGGGGGGGGAACTAATTAAGAAGCTTTATGATTAAATGAAACTGAAAGTGTTTGTCCCCAAAGACTGGAGCGGAAATGAGGAATCCCTGCGCGGGCCCTGCCTGCGACCTATTTCCCGCTGTGAAGGGCAGGCCGCAGGAGGTGGGAGCCGGCGGGCAGTTCTGCCCTACTTTCTGCCACCGACGGTGTGGCAGGGCCGACGGGCTGTTCCCACGGTCAGTACCTGCTGGTCGGAGCGCCTGAGCTCACGTCCCGTCCTTACAGATGCCCTGCTCGCCCACTGAACAGGAGGGAACGATGAGGGCCACGGGGCTCTGCGGCTGCTCTAGGAGCACCCAGCTGGCAGGTGGCAGAGTGGAGACTGGGACCTTTGTCCTCTTTCCTCCCCTCCTCCCCCTCCCCAGTGTTCTACCATTCAGATGGCCGGCCAAAACCAGCTCCTGACACAAAAGGTTTTATCCACAAATGACTATGAAGAGACATGTCCCCACTTCTGCCAGGCCCTGGGTGCAGAGAAGGTTAGGGGCGGACACTGGATAGTTCAACCTTGCCTACCCCCAGCTTGGGGCCAGGCCCTGCTGCTTCCCTGGAGTCCCAGGAGTAACCGGGCCGCTGTCTCAGGGACTCCGCAGACAGGCGCAGGTGTGAGCAGCCTTGAGGAGGTGTGACACAAACCAGGGAGGAAGAGCGAAGTCACACGGGGCTCAAGGAGGGGCCCATCAGACAGCCATGGATGAGGGGAAGCCGAGCCTGCGGAGGTGGCCCCCGGAGGCAGCCAGCCCACCGCCGCCCGTCCCCGCTTTCCTTGGCTGCCTCCGAGCCTGAGCCCCGGGGGAAGAGGTTCCTGTAGTGGATGAGCCCTGTACTCCACGGGGATTCGCCTGTTTATTCAACAGACATTTCTGCCAGGCAGCAGCGGGGGACCAGCAGTGCGGGCCGAGGGAACAGCAGGGGGCACTCTTGGAGCCAGCAGGGAAGGCAGGGGGGGGGGGGGGGGGGGGGGGGGGGGGGGGGGGGGGGGCGGCGGGGACGGTGGCCAGGAAAGCCCGGGCACGTGCAGGTGGTCGCCTGCAAAAGCCAGTTGCCTCCAGCCGATTTCGACTCTTGGCAGCCCCGAGTGTTTTGGAGCTTCGGAGCGGCACTGCACCCAGAGGGCTGTCAAGTGGGATCCCTGTGGGGTGGCCTGGTCTGACGTCCAAGGTGCCTTTGAGTGGCTTTGAACCTTTAGCGGTAGAGCCTTCCCTGCCCCTGCCACCCATGGATTGTGAGGGAGTGAGTCCCTCCGCAGCCTTGTGCGAAAATTCGTGCACACTGGTGACAGCCGACTCTGCGGTGGAGCTAGTGAGAGTGGAGCCGGTCACGGAGTGGACCTGCGGGTCTCCTGCCATCTCGGGGTGACCCTCAGGGACAGAGGACAGTTGCTCCCGGAGGGTTCAGGGACTGGGAGACTCTCCAGAAGCAGACTGCCACAGCGCTCTCCCTCGAAGGAGCTGATGGGTTTGAACCACCGACCTTGTGATCGGCAGCCCAACACGTACCCCACAGCACCACAGGGACTCCGGAAGGTGATAACCGCTAACAATGTCTAGGGCCTCGGTTTCTTCTCGTGGCAACCTTAGGGGACACAAGTGGAACTGCGCCCACAGATCTCCAAGGCAAAAGCCCTTTCGGGGAAAGTTGAGGGTCGGCAAAGGAGAGGAAGACCCTCGATGAATGGTTGACACATGGCTGCGGCAAGGGGCTCACACCTGGCTGACTGTGAAGACAGGCCGGGTTGGGGGTGTTTCATTCTGGGGTGCCTGTGGTCACGGAGTTAGAACCAGGTTGCGAACAACGGCAGGAGGCTTGCCAAAGCAGATCGTCACCTCCTTTCTCGTGTGGCGTCGCTGGCTGGGTGCAAACCACCAGCCCTGGGTTAGCGCTTGACCATGGCGCCACCAGGACTCCTGGTTGAGCCCCCGAGTCCGTTCTGACCAAAACGACCCTGCGCACCACAGAAGGAAGTGCTGCCCAGTCGTGAGCCATGCTCACAACTGTCCCTCTGCCTGCCTGTGTCAGCCCTTCTTGTTGAGGTATTCTTAGCTGCCCTCCTGCTTTACCAAGCACGGCGTCCCTCTCTGGGGCCTGGTCTCTCCTGATTCCATCCCACCCTTAAATCCCTCCCCCTAGCTTCATGGCGCCCAATCCCTATTCAGACAAGCTGGTTAGAAGAGAGGGAGTGGACTCCCTGAGCATCTCCCACATTCCAGGCACCCCCTGGTCACAGTCTACCCTGAAAGGCTAGCATTGATGGTCTCGTTTTCTAGAACGGGAAACTGAGGCACGGGGAAATAAAAGATTTTTCCCCCTGCCATGAAGGAAAAGCGCAGGATTTGAAACGACATTCATCCTGTCTTCCGTGCCTGCCTTTAAAAAAATGTAACTGCTCGTGTTGCTTTTCGCACCCTGGCACCAGCATGAAAGCGTCCATCTCCTCCTAGATGCAGAGAATTGAAAGCCTCTGGCATTGTTTAGGGGGCACCCGCCCGGCTGTGGAAGCACTAGCCCTTCCCAAGGCAAGCAGATTCCATGTCGCACAGCGGCGCCTACCGCCCATACCTGGTACTGCCGTTCATGATTTGGAGGGGGGTTTTTTTCCCCCCTTGATTTGGAGATTCTTAAATACAATTGTGGGAGAGGACTGTCAGGTTATGCGAAAATCTGTGCATAACTTTTCTTCTCCCCTTTGAAAACTTTTAAAATTTGTCATAGATGACAAATGATTTTACAGATAAAGCTTTGGAATTTAAAGCAGTTAGCTGGTGTCTGTAAATATTAAGGCACAGAGAAAATATTGATCCTCCCAACAAAAACAAACATTTGAAAAGCTAATTTTTAAAATACCATCTGCGATAACAGAAAAATTTAAGGTACTCAGGAAAAGGTACCTAACAAAGAGAGAGAAAGAGAGAACCTCAAAGGGAAATTAATATGAAAGATGTCAGAGATCTAAGGTGAGGTATGCTGGGCTCTCAGACTGAAGGGCTGGCTTCGTGTGACAAAGACCAGAGTCCCCGGCCGATGTGTCTAAGTGTTCAATGCTTCATTAAAATTTGGGGATTGGTGCCCCAAAGCCCATCGATAGGTGAAGCGACATCCCCTTCCAGAAGGGTCGCAGGGAGGTGGGGAGTCAATCAAGGTATAATGTAGCAACAGTGAAATATGCAGCTTTCCTTTAGTTCTTAAATGCCCCCCCCCCCATGATTTCAATTCTGCCATACAAATCTGGTTAGACCAGAGGATGTGCACTGGTGCAGATAGGAACTGGAAACACAGGGAATCCAGGACAGATGGTCCCTTCAGGACCAGTGGTGGGAGTGGTGATACCAGGAGGGTGGAGGGAAGACGGAGTAGAAAGGGGGGATTAATTACAAGGATCTACATAGAACCTCCTCCCGGGGGTAAGGACAACAGGGAAGTGGGTGAAGGCAGACATCGGACAGTGTACGACATGACAAAATAATAATAATTTATAAATTATCAAGGGTTCATGAGGGAGGGGGAGGGAAGAGGAAAGGGAACTATGAGGAGCTGATGCCAAGGGTTTGAGTAGCAGGAAAATGTTTCGAGAATGATGATGGCAACAGACGTACAAATGTGTGCAGGTGTGGAGTCTTCTACAATAGACGTATGTATCGATTGTGATAAAAGTTGTATGCGCCCCCAGTAAAGTGGGGTTTTTTTTTTAAGGTTCATGACAAGGAAAAATATTTTTAAAATACTAAAATTGGGGGAAATGGGAGACTTGAAGCGCTGATTCCAAAATCTCTCTCCTTCAGATACATTTTCCGCCAAAGGCTCGGGCATTGTTGTTGTTGTTCTTGCTGTAGGTGCCATCACGTCCGTTTCGGCCCGTAGCACCTCTCTCGGCCACTGAACAAAAGGCTGCACAGGCCTGAGCCATCCTCCCAACTCCTCTAGGCCTGAACCCACCGGGGCAGCCACTGTGTCAATCCATCTCATTGGGGACCCTCCTCTCTTTCCGTTCCTTTTCACTCCACTTTCCCAAGCAGGATGCCCTTCCCCAGGGCCCAGTCTCTCCTGACCACATGGCCAAAGTACGCCCAAGTCTTGCCACCCTCGCCTCCAGGGAGCCTCTGACTGTATTTCTTCCAAGACAGCTTGTCCTTTTAGCGGTCCACGGTGCAGTCAGCATCCTTCTTCCGCGGCACCATTCAAATCCTTTGAGTCTTCCACGGTCCTTCCATCGTCAATGGCCAGCTCTCACATGCAGCTGAAGCAGTGGGAAACACCGTGGCTTGTGCCAGGAGCACCTTAGTCCTCAGAGTTAGGTCCTTGCTTTTTGACACTTCCCCAGAATTACTAGAAGAAAATGACATGGGTGATCTGCGGTCTGCCATAGGATTCTCTGGGGACTCAGATTGTGACCGGGAACTCAGGGTACCGCTCCGGCGTGGTCCAGACAGTGGGGTCAGACATAAGAGAAGGAATGAAGGGTAGCAAAAGGCAGCTTGTTTCAGTGGCCAGGGAGAAGAGCCGCTGGGGATAAATTCTCCCAAGTTTGCTCCTGTGAACATTTGACCTCTCTCAAAATCCACTGCAAATAGCCTACAGTTGACCGGAAACCTAACCAATAACAGAAGCAGTCAGCTAACTTGCATCCTGGGCGCTGCCTGGGTGACATGTAGGACCCACATAAAGTCACCGTTTTCCTTATGAGATTAAAAGGGGGCTTTACCCCAAAATGCAAGCTTGTCATGCCTGCTGGCACAGCCGCGAGGAGCCCTGGCAGCAGCCTGGGTGACGTGCCGGCCTGCCAACCCCAAGGAAGAGGAGGCGTTCCCCTCCCTTCAGGAGCTGCAGTCTCAGAAACCCACAGAGTCGCTTTTCCTCTGTCCTAAAGGTTTGCTGTGAGTCAGAATCGACTGTGTGGTTGTGAGTGTGGTTATTGTCATTGTGTTGTTTTGAGGCGGTGATGGCTTCACAACTTGCCTTTTTCCTCACTGTGGGCTTCTCTCTTGACGTAGCGGACTGCACAGACGTCTCTCTATAGTGCATATCAAACGATTCAACTTGTCTTATTGTATGGCTTGCTTCTGCTTCTTGGCAACACCTCCAGCAGCACTAGCGGCCCTTTGTCTGGGTCCCCTGGTGTTCGTCAAGGTTTATGGTACTGCCCTGAACACCATGAAACCTCCTCTCGGTCACTCTTGACTGTGATGCACATTGTTGGAGAGACCAACGGCTCACCAGAAGTGCTTTTCGTTTAACCTGTTTACACATGGACCGAGCAGTTCAAGCTTGTGTTGTTCAAGAATTAATTGTAGTTTGCTATTCATGCAGGAGCCCTGGTGGCACAGTGCTGAAGCACTGAGCTGTCGCCTAAAAGGTCAGTGATTCCAGCCCAGCAGTGGCTCAGTGTGCGTCTGTAAACATTACAGCCATGCAGACCCTAGGGCAGAAGTCCTCAAACTGCGGCCCACGGGCCACATGCGGCCCGCTGAGGACATTTATCCGGCCTGCCAGGTGTTTTTGGCACCGCATTTAGCAGCCAACTCATACTGGGCCCACAGTGAATTCGTTCATAGTTTGTTTGGTTTTTCTTCAACTATAGTCCAGCCCTCCAATGGCCTGAGAGACAGTGAATTGGCCCCCTGTTTAAAAAGCTTGAGGACCGGGCTAAGCCCCGGTGGCGTTAAGTGGTTGAGTGCAGGACTACAGCCGCAGGCTTGGCGGTTCAAATCCAGCAGTGGCTCTCAGGAGCAGCACTGGGTAGAACCCATGACAACCAGAGGCAGTGATGCCCCTCCCCCGCCCCCCCAAAAAATAAAAAGTTTGAGGACCCCTGCAGAGCATCCTACAGAGTTGCTAGTACCAACCAGCAGTGGGTTTCCTGCTGAGCCAATATCAACATCTACTATATGCAAATGTTCAGAGAGTCCAGGAAAAGTAGGATCACCAAGTAAACACAGCCCCCTAACACATGACCCCATGGGAACAGGGCACTGCCGGTCTGACCCCCTGCCTGTGACCAGTAACTGATTGAACTATTAAGATCTGTTTTCCAGAGCTGACTTCCCAAAGTAGAATTCTAGGCTTTTCTTTCTGGACTGTAGTAGTCTGGCACCTCCACTGAAACCAGTCAGCCTCTTAGCGCCATGCAAGCCTCCCCTGGCCAAGGAGCTGGGGAGGAATCCGCCCCAGGGTGAGAATTCCCCCACGGAACTAGAATAAGGGACACACGGTTCTACTCAAATTCCAGAAAAACAACAACGATTTCTTCGTGTCCGTGTGTTCCAGATGTTGTGGTGGCCAGGGTGGGTGCTGTCGGATCGGTTCCAACCTGTCGCGGTTGGACACCGCCTTGCCCCACCACACCCTCCTCACGATTGTTGCCATGCTTAAGCCTCTTCTTGTAGCCGCTGTGTCCATCCGTCCCCTCGAGGGTCCTCCTTTTACCAAGTCCGATGACCTTCCCCAGCCTGGTCTCTCCCAAGGCCGCGAGACAAAGAATGGGAGATGTTTTTTTCCGGGAAGCGTTCTTGTTGAGTCAGGGTAGGGTGAGAGCGCTCTAGGGAAAGCCGTTGGGTCAGACCAGAGGGCCCTTGGGATGTGGGGAGATGCTGGCAAAGGATCCTCTGAAGGCTCCCAAATGCCAAGCTGCCCAGGGTGGCCTCCCCTGTGAGCACACAGGATCCTGGGCTTTGCTTTAGGAACTTTCCATCCAGGGCCGGAGGGCTTCAGGGCCACAGTCTACAGAGATGACTGCACATCTTTCCCTCAGGGTGTGGCCACCTTGCGGTTAACAGTCCAACGTCTCACCCATAGAGACGTCAAGATGCCGTGCTTGGTACAGAAGGGAGGGGGACACAGCCCCCTCCTTGGTGAGATTATGGTCTGGGCCCAGGGCGAGAGGGCACGGCAGACACGCCACCGTAGGGCACCCTCCAGGGTTCCAAGAGAGAAGGCACACACTGGGAGCTCGGAGTCCAGGACAAGGGGGAGGGCGAGTCCACCCTCAGGGGTCAGGGGGATTCTAGAAGCAGGGCTGAGAGTCTGACTCTGATCCTACCCACCTCCCCCCTCTCCCCCTGGATGGCCTCATCTCTCTTCTGTGCCCCAGATGTGCCAACCCAGCTCTTCGTCAGCTCACGCCTGTGTGCCCGCTGCCCCTCTGCCACAGGCCCCTCCCCTCTGTGCCCAGTGACTTCCACCCCAGTGCCTCCTCCCCCACGTCAGGGAGCAGTCCTGACCTCAGCTGGTACCTCCCACAAGTCAGCCTGAGGGAGGAGGACACCCAGTGCATGCATGTACGCAGTGTGCCTGTGCCCCATGACGCCGCAGTGTGCCTGTGTGGCAGAGCAGAAGGGCCCCAGAGGGGGTTCTGGGCTGTCATTGCCAGGCCTTTCTCCCGTGCAGCCCCGGGTGGGTTCAGGCTGCCAGCTGTTAAGCCCGTGGGCCAGCAGCTGGTCATTTCGAGCACTGCCAGGGACTCCTTCCCAAACCCATCGCTCACACTCACCACCGTCAAGTGAACCCCAACTCCTGGCAGCCCGATGGGGCGGATCCAGGCTTCCACTGCCAGGCTTGGGGTTAGCAGTGGAGCGCTTAACCATCCACACCGCCAGGGCCAGCAGTTAATGCCTGAGGTTGTGATGTTATTAGCCACCTGTTACTGTTGAAGAAAGAGACATAGCGATGTTAGGGGCTCACCCAAGGTCACAGAAGTCAGGATTTGAATCCTGGGCGTCCGCTTGGAGTCTGTGACCGTGACCTCTCCACAGGGCGGCCTGTCATAACATGCCCTGCTCAGCATTTTATCTGGAGGGTTTCGGGGGCCTGTGCGCCCTCTCGATCCCTGGCGGCGTCATGGTCATGAATTGGCAATCGAGGGTGAGCAGTCAGAGGCAGACAACCAGTGCTCCTTGAGAGAAAGAGAGGGCTCTGTACGCCCACAAAGAGTTAGGGTCTGAGGGAGGAGCTGGGGGGAGGGAGGGGAAATATGAAGAGCTGATACCAAGGGCTTAAGTAAAAGGAGGGTGTGTTGAGAATGATGATGGCACCAAATGTACAAATGCGGTTTCCACACAATAGCTGTATGTATTGATTGTGGTAAGAGTTGTATGAGCCCCCAACAAAATATGTTTTTAAAAAAGAGTTAGGGTCTCAGATACACAAAGGGGAAGGTCTACCGTGTCTCTATGAGTTGACACCGACTTGATGACAGTGCGTTTGGTTTGGGATTTCCGTGTGCCCTTTGGTACCATGGTAGCTGTAAACTGCTAACCACAAGGCCGGAGGTTCCAAGCCACCTGCCACTCCTCAGAAGGAAGTCGAGGCTCTCTATTCCTGTAACAAGAAGAACTGCTTGGAAACACACGACAGCAGTTCTCCCTATCCTATAGGGCCGTCGTGAGTCAGACTCCCCAGGCATGTCTGTGAATCGGGGTGAGCGTGCCTAGCTTTCTTTCCATTAGCTTCCCAGATGTGTTCATGCTCCTCAAAAGGGTGAGGCCCTCAAATTGTTGGCTTTCTGAAGTGAACTCCTCAAGGCCAGGGCCTGTGCTTAAGCCCCCAGAGGGTCCCCAGTCCTCAGCTCGTGGTCTGACACCAAGAGGCTGTTTGGAGAAGGCTTGCCGGGTGGCTGATATGCCCAAGTGAGCATCATCACTGGCCCACATGCCCACATCTCCATGGCCCCTGCTGCAGCTGCAGCTTGGTGTGGGGTCAGCATAGGAAGGGTCATGGGCCCTAAGCACCCAGAGGCAGGCACAGGAGAGGCGGCTCCATGCAGAAGCTGGTCCGCAAGCAACCACCAGCTTACCTGTGCTGACCCGGGCTCCCCTGTCCTCGGGCCTGTGTCCCTGCCCCACCCACGTGTGCTAAGCCTGAGTGGAGTTCCTCCCCCACGAACTCCTCAAAGCCTGAGGCGCTGAGGGGGGGAAGCAGGAGTCTCAGCCACTCCCAAGAACTCGCAGGCTACCGTCTGGGTCCACACGCACCAGCTCTCAGGGCCTGCGTGGCCGTCAGCTATGAAACAAACAGTCCCGATACCAGCAGCCCGCAGTACCCACGAGCCCATTGCTTGTTTATCGGTTCTGTGACTGGGGTCAATGGGTGTGGCCCTGCTTCAGCTGAGGGGGTGGGGCAAGGTCTTCTTCACATGACGCTCATTCTGGATCCAGCTGCCAGCCCAGGCAAGCCCCTCTCGGGGTGGAAATGGCAGAAGCAGTCAGAGGCCAAGCCAGGTGGCCTCTAGCTCAAGAAACAATTCTGTTTGCCCTGGGCCCGCCAGACTGTCCCAGTGGCCAAAGCCAGCCTGGGGGCAAACCCAGCAGCCACGAGGCAGAGAAAGGGGCTCCTTCTGCACTCGTGGCAAGTGTTGCTAAGTCACATGGCCCAAGGCGGCGTGGGGCGCCGAGAAATGGAAGCCCTGGGTGCTTAGCCAGTGAGCCGGGAGCAGGAGGGGAGCGTGGGCGCTGGGCCCGCAGTGGGTGACCGCCTCGCTAACCGTCTTCTCTGTTCCTCGGCAGGAGCTCAGTGAGCACAACGCCACAGCCATAAAAAGCCCCACCAACACGGTCACTGTGCAGGGCCTCAAAGCCGGCGCCATCTATGTCTTCCAGGTGCGGGCACGCACCGTGGCAGGCTACGGGCGCTACAGCGGCAAGATGTACTTCCAGACCATGACCGAAGGTGAGCGGGCTCCCGAGGGCAGGAGGAGGGCACAGACTAACCCAAGGGCGGCTCCTTCCCGGCAGCACTTGCGCGCACCTGCCCCTCTTCCAGAGGCTAACCCTCCCTCCTTCCTGACTGGGAACCAGTGTGCAGCGTGCAAACAGCACTTCTGTACTTGCCTAGAAGTCCTGTTTCCAGACTCCAAAAGGATGCACACTCTTCTATTACCACCCAGCCAGCCATGCCATTCCCTTCCCCAGGCCTCTTGCCAGCGTGGCCCGAAGACCCACACCCTGGCCCCTATTTTCCTCATCTACAGAACGAGGACCTTGAGTTCTGTTAGAGAGGATAAACCTGTTTTATCCATACACTGCTCCAATGAGTATAGTTGAATCGAGAAGAGTTAGGAAGCCACATGTCAGTTGATCAAGGAGTACTGGGGTGGATTAGCAATGTCTGCCCTGACCAAGGGAGTGGGAGAGGCAGTACGTGTGCTGTGTGGTCTCTGAACACCCTTCCTGCTCATCCATCTGTGAGAACCACACAGTAAATAGTGTGGGTGTGGTGACCTACAGTGTGGGGAGCCCCGTACCTCTCTGATCCTCTGTTTCCTCAGGTATAACTGAAGGCGATGGCGGCTATCACATTATCAGCACCATTGCCATCAAAGTTCTATAAGGACTGGGGAGTTACTTTCAGGACCTGGCACACAGTCAGCACTAGATCTGACACATAATCAGCCCTCACCAAGCAGCCACTGAGACCACAGTTGTGGTCCCATGAGTCCAGGAGCCCTTCCCTGAGCAGTCCAAGCCACAGGGATGACCAGGCCCCAGCCTCCCTTCTGAGCCTCTGACAGACATGGCTTTGCCCTAGCTAAGCATTTCAGGGGTTCTGTTCTCACTGTCGTCAGTTCCCAGCCCACAGCCCTCTCCCCATCCCCCTCCACCCCAGATTTGCATTGGAAAACTCCTCTGTGGGGTTCTCAAGGCAGTGAGCTTCCAGAAGCAGATCACCAGGTCTGCCTTCCCAGGCACCTCTGAGTAGCTTCAAAACCCCGGCCTTCTGTTGAATAGTCCAGGGACTCCTTCACAGACTCAGGGTTAGTCCAAGTTGACTCGAGAAACAAATCCATGTGTATAAGAAAAAGGTTTATATACAAGAGCAATTGAACATTGAGAGAACATCCCAGCCCAGTCCAGATCAAGTCCTTAAGTTGATATTAGCTCAAATGCCTGATACCAATTTCTGAAGTCCTCTTCAAATTCACGAAACACATGCAATGATGTCGAATGCAGGAAGATCACTGGCCAGTGGGTAGAAAGTCTTGTGGATCCAGTGACGTTGCAATCATATCAGCGCTGTCAGGGGTCTCCGTGTGGCTTCTCCAGGTCCAGGGCCCGCTGCCATCAATATAACTTCATGTGTCTTGTCAGTAGAGCACCGTGCCAGGGAGTGAGCAGAGAGAGTGTGTGTGTCTCCCACTTCCCAGAAGGAAATATGGGAGTTTCCCGAATTCTCAGGAGAAGACCACACCCACACGGAGGCTTCATTGGCTATGAGCCGATTGACACACTAGACTCCACCCCTTCACTCTTAACCCTCTCAAGTCCCAAATTGGCACCAGATTATGTAACTACCACAGGCTCTAAAGCCATTAAGCCCAAGCTCTAGCCAGCAAGTCAACTCTGATTCACAGCAACCTCGCAGGGCAGGAGCACTGTCCCGTAGGGTCCCCAGGCTGTCATCTTTACAGGAGCCGCCATCTTTCTCCGACAGAGTGACTGTGGCTTTGAACTGTGCCCTCTCTGTTCATCACAGTGCACTTTCATCACTGCACCCTAAGAGCTTCTCTTCAGAGGCTGTAGGCATCCCGCTATGCCACCTCCTGACTCAGACCCTTCCCAGAGCCCCCCATCTCTGAAGCACGCAGCTCCCCCAGCACATGCCCCCTTCCTCGTGACCAGTGCCTCTCCGCCTCCGAGCCCTCTCCCATGGGTTCACTGACTTGGAGTGAGGCCTCCCCCTAGAACTTCTCTGTTAATTCCTGCACAAACATGTGCAGGAGCTGAAAGCCCAGAGCTGGCCGAGCCCCCCAACCTCACCAAGCACCTGTTCTGCTCCAGGAGGCAGAGAGAAGCTATCATAGTAGTATTCGATCTGATGCTGCTGACGGCATTGGAATGTGTCAAGGGACTTCTCCAAAGCCAGGCCCTTTCCTGCACAAACATGTGCAGGAGCTGAAAGCCCAGAGCTGGCCGGGCCCCCCGACCTCACCAAGCACCTGTTCTGCTCCAGGAGGCAGAGAGAAGCTATCATAGTAGTATTCGATCTGATGCTGCTGACGGCATTGGAATGTGTCAAGGGACTTCTCCAAAGCCAGGCCCTCTGCCCAGTGCTCCTGAGGAAGCCACAGACCTGCGGTTCAGCAGGCCTGGATTCAAATCCTGGCTTTGTCCACATCTTAATGTCTGAGCCTCGGCGTCCTCTTCTGTGAGAAGGCGCGATTACAAGACTGTTCGGAGGCTCAGGCAAGATGTGATGTGCTTAGCACAGTGACTGAGACACACACCCCAAACCTCCCTGCCACTGAGTCGCTTCTGTCTCACAGTGGCCCTCTAGGAGAGAAAAGCATTGCCCCTGTGAGTTTCCAAGGCTGTCGGTCTTTAAGGGGGCAGCCAGTCTCGTCTTTCTCTCATGGAACTGGAGGGGGAGTTGAACAGCCAACCTTGTAGTTAGCAGTTCAACAGAGAACCCACTCTGCCACAAAGGGCTCCTTTTGAGACATCAAAGCCACGTGGGAGCTCAGCAAGAAGGAGTGCCGGGATGGATTGGTCTTGTCTGCTCTGGACAAGGCAGTGGGAGATGGCTGCCCAAGTGCTGTGGGTCTCCCGCCTCATCAGGGAAAGGGGTGGGCAGGAGTCCCAGCCTCAGGCTGCAGACACCCGCTGTGCTTTCTCCCCAGCCGAATACCAGACGAGCATCCAGGAGAAGCTTCCCCTCATCATTGGCTCCTCGGCGGCCGGCCTGGTCTTCCTCATCGCTGTGGTCGTCATCGCCATCGTGTGCAACAGGTGGGTGGGGGCAGCCCCTCAAGCCCATCCCTCTCGGCTATCCCAGGGGGTTCTATCCATCCACTCAGCCACCCCAAGGTCCCACCTATCCATATTCGTGAGCAGAGGGGCTACTCCCACCCCTTTGGGTTGGTGCTACCTTTGGCAAGTCCACTTTTAGGAGGGGGCAGCTCGTCAGTACTTAGGAGCATCTGCAAACAGTGAGCAGGAGATTGAACTAAGAAGATGACCACACACAGCCTGTGCGCGCGGGGACCCCTTTAAGACCAGGGTGGTGGCAGAGTGTCAGAGGAGGGTGTGGGGAGGGGGAGCTGGCTGAGATTGCTTGACAGAAAAGGGGACTTCGACAGTAGTAGATGGGAAAAGGGCAGGTGCAGGAGGGGACTTTCTCCCTGACTTTGCCAGGGCAGATAGATGCCTGACTCCCCTTCTGTCAAGAGCTCCTCCCTGCAGAATAGGGAAAGACAGTGCCCCGAGGATTGAGGGAGAGAAGACTCCTTGGAAAGGGCTTGCTGAGGCAGCTCCAGGAGTAAGTCTGGCCTTGAGGTGGAAGAAACAAGCTGCTGGGCCAGGGGCGGGCAGGGAACCCTCTGGCAGATGTGTGACTTTGAGAGCGTGCCCCCCCCCCTCTCTGTCACCCACTGTGGCTCCAGCTTCTGGGACCTCCAGGTGGCTCCATCCCTTTGCTCTTGTTCCAGAAGACGGGGCTTTGAGCGGGCCGACTCGGAGTACACGGACAAGCTGCAGCACTACACCAGCGGCCACAGTACGTACCCCTCGGGCTCCTCACTGCCTCTCACGCCCCAGGTGACCCCACCAGCTTTCTTCCACCCCCTCCTACCAGCTGCAGTCAACCTGAACCCCAGTCTGTTAGTTCGGGTAGACTAGAGAAACAAATTCCTAAACACGCATACGCATATAAGGAAGAGGTTCATATACAAGGGGAATGGAACATTGAGAAAGCAACTCAACCCACCCCAGTCCAAATCCATAAATCTGATATTAGCCCATATATCCGATACCAATCTATAAAGTCTTCAGACTCACGAAGCACATGCAATGATGCCAGGATCATCACAGGCGAGTGGGTGCAGAGTCTTGTGTGTCCAGTGGCAGTAGAAGCATCTCAGGGCTGGCAGGAGTCTCCACGTGGCTTCTCCAGCCCCAGAGGTCTGGTTCCATCAGGGCAAGCCCAGGTGGCTTCTCCAGCTCTTCCCATTTCCAGGACTCAGGAGCTGTCAGCATGCTGCCATCTTGTCTTGTCCGTCGAGCGTCCCAAGGGACTGAGTTTTGTGTCTTGTCAGTAGAACATCTTCAAGCGACTTGAGTCCCTGGTCTCTCACTTCCCTGGAGGAAATATCGCGAGATTTCCCCGAATTCTAAGAGAATGCCATGCCCACATAGAGTTCTCATTGCTAGCTCCAGATTGACAAGCTAGACTCCACCCCTGCACTCTTATCAAATTGACGCCAGAGTACATGACTGCCACTCCCAAGCTGTTCCCAGGGGGTCCCCAGAACCTTCTCACCTCCAGGCTGTTCCCTCACCCGTAGCACCTCCCCTTCTCAGTCTACCTGTATCCCTCCATCACATCCCTGAGGCCTCATCATACCCACACTCCTCTGAGAAACCCTCCTGGGTACTCGCAGCTCTGGACTTGGGGCCCTAACTGTGCCTGCCCTGCCCCAGCCCTGGCCTGGCCTGGCCCCTGCACTGCCCCAGCCCTGGCCTGGCCTGGCCCCTGCCCAACCCAGCACCCCCGCCCTCAGCCCCAACCTGGCTCCAGCCGTAGCCCAGCTGCAGGCTTCCTCTGCCCAGGCTGCACATGACTTTATAGCAGGAGCACTGGGGTTTGCAGGTGTGCCGATGTTGATCATCACACAGTCGGTACCAGATCTATATTTGCAGATTGAATCCTGGGATTAAGTGAGTGAATGAATGAGGACCCTACTCCTGGCCTGGAAAGGAGGAGGAGGAGAAAAAGGTGGAAGTTCCGCCCCCTCTCCCCTCTGGCTCCAGTGGCAGTCTTCCTACCACCCAGTGTCTCCATTGCTTCTTCGGACCAGGCCGAGGGGCATAGGTGCCCCACATTCAAGTCTGAGGTTCCCTTTGGACCTCGAAAGGGCCAGTGCCTGCAAGGTATGGGGAAGGAAGAAATTAGTTCTCTTCTCAGCCCACACAGCAAGAACTCCAAATGCGTTCCCAAACTGTCTTCAGCCGGGTACCCCAGACCTGCTCCTGGGACATGGGTACGTACCCATTCATCAGATATATATCACCTCATTCATCAGATATACATCATAGGCTACTGTGTGTGCCAGGCAGTGCTGCAGAGCCCCAAACCAGCAAACCAACCCCTTCTGCTGCTGTGGGAGGGAAGCAATACATGGGGAAGTGTATCAGGAGGTGACACACTATGGAGATAGGGCAACAGGAACAGCATCATCGACGGAGAGGCGTGGGGACAGGTTTGCCTTTTGAAATAAACTTTCTGGGGTGGCCCTTCTTCAGCCGGTCTTTGGGAAGCAGAGATAGGATGAGGTGGGGAGTGAGTTGTGCAGATACCTGAGAGAAGATCATACCAAGCAGAAAGCACAGCCGGTGCAAAGGCCCTGAGGTTGGGCAGGCCTGGTCACAACTGAAATGGAGTGAGGGAGCCGAGCGTGTGGGGTGGGAGTCACTAATGCAGATTCTGGAGCATCCTAGCAAAGCACAGTGGTGCTCGGGGGAAGAAGAAGGCCGCATCCCCATGGCTCTGAGCAGAGGCAGAACAGAGAGACCAGTGAGGTGGCTGATGGGAACATCCAGACAGGAAGATGCTCAGACCAGGGTGGCAGCTGTGGGGAGTTTGGATTCTGGCACGGTTTGGGGTAATACCACCAACTTCAGCTGGGGAGGGTTCTGGAAGTTCTAGGCATTGCACCTCTGGAACTTGCATTGGAAGTGAAAACTCCCGGGTGGAAACTTCATGCGGGACGTACACGGAAAAGGGAAGGGAACCATAAAAGTTCTGAATGGTGGTTTCAGTAACGAATCACTGACACGTGCCTACAGAAGCGTTATCTAGGCTTCGACGCAATGAAGAGATCATAAGAAAGAGAGGGTGGGGCAGCTGTAGGCAGAAATAAAAATAGCCTGAACATGAGATGTCCCGGGCCTCCACTACACCATCCCTCCCTACCCTCCAAAAAATAAAGTTACCACCATCAGTGTAGCTCAATCTATTGAATACTTTCTACGTGCCAAGCTTGGTTTTAAGGCTTGACATGTATCTGAGCCTGGCAGAGCAGTGCTACGGGACTAAGCTGCCAACCAAAGGGTGACTGGCTCAAACTCAAGAGCCGCCGTGTGGAAGAGGAGGCGGCAGCCTGCCCAGCCTCCATGAAGATGGACAGCCTTGGAAAGTCTGGGGGGCTGTTCCAGTCTATCCTGGGCGGTCACGTGGAGTCAGAATGGATGCACAACATATTGTGTAGATAGTTTTATTCATTTAATCCTTCCTTTCTGTATTTGAGGAAACAGAGACACAAAGTAGTCCCACAGCCACGGGTGCGCCCTCTTCACTGCCCTCTTGTATCTGTTCGCTATGCTGCTGGTGGCCCTCGAACGGACCACCCCTCAGGAGACCCCACTGTCACAGAGTAGAACTGTCCCACCAGCTCTCACAGTGGGCACTTTTCAGAAACAGGTTGCCAGGCCGGTCTTCTTAGGCACTGCTGGGCGGATTTGAACTACCTACCTTTTGGCTTACCAGCAAAAGCCCCACCCTTAACCATTTTTTGTCCCCCAGCCACCTCGCCGTGTGTACCAGTGGCTCTTAACCTTCCTTTTCATACAGTTCCTCGGGTGGTGGTAATCCCCCGCCCAACCATAACATTTTTTTGGGGGGGGGAGTAGGAGACCCAGCCCCACTGCTGGAATTGAACCTCCATCCCAGTGGGCCGCAGTCCCACGCACAACCACTACGCCACCGGAGCTCAGCCCAACATTTTTGTTGTGATTTTTGTCACTGTCATTTTGCTACTGTGATGAATTGGGAGACCCCTGTGAAAGAGTCGTTTGACCCCACCCCCACCCAAAAGGGGTCATGCCCTGCAGATTGAGAACCTAGAGCTAGAGGTACACTCACACCCCCTGTGCCTGGAACCGGTGGGGAGTGAGGTTTTTTTGAGCATGAGTTGGAACCTAGGAAACGGGGGACATTGGGGATTCTTTTTTTTTTAGGCATCACTGCCCTGGTGGTGGGAGTAGGAGGTCCAGCCTTTGCTCCTGGGAGCCGGAATCGAACCTCCATCCCAGTGGGCCGCAGTCCTGCGCACAACCACTACGCCACCGGGGCTCACACCAGGATGTCATTAATACCCATGGGGGGCCACATTCTAAGTCCAAGCTCCTGCTCCCAGCACTCTGAGCTGTAGTACTGGATCTGAGCAGGACTGTGCCTTTTCAAAGGGCAGTCTGCCCTGAGACTCCATGTCCCCCCAACAGCCCTGGGTGGCTGGGTCAGAGGAGGAAGCGGGTGGGGGGCGGCATCTGGCTCAGTGTCACTGAGTAGGCCACCCTCCTTCAGTGGGTGCTGGGTGAGCCCCAAGATCGGGAACCTGAAGGTGGAGTCCGAAGAGCCAACTTATCTTCTTATGCCTGCTCTGCCGCTGGGCCGCTGGGTGACCTTGGGAAAGTCACCAGACCTTTCCGAACCTCAGCACGTTGATATTGAACCTGGCAGAAAGGCCACCTCCTCGGTTCACGGGGCTGTCGTGAGGATTAAGTGAATGAGCGGCTATTAAAGAGCTTTGTGCTAACAGTTCATTCTTGCATCTCACGAACTCACTGCCATTGAGTCCCTTCTGACTCGTAACGACCCTACATATAAGCACAGCGGAGACTCGCCCCTGTACGCTGACAGGGTAGAACTGCCCTACAGGTGTCTGAGACGCAACTCTTCACGGGAGGAGAGGGAAAGCCTCGTCTTTCCCTGGTGGGGTAGCTGATGGTTTCGAATAAGCAACCTTGAGGTTTAGCAACTCCACGCATAACCACTCTGCTACCAAGGCTCAGGTAACAGTCATCCAGGGTCTTCTCGGTACCACACCACAGGCCAGTGAGTGCAGCTGATGCTGTCCCTGCGTGGGACAGAGGCCAAGGAGGCACCACAGGCTTTCCGTTGACTTTTTTGCAGAAGGAGATCACCAGGCCTTTCTCCCAAGGTGCCCACCCCTGGGGCACTCCAGCTGACAACCTGCGGGTTTCTCCGGCAAGCCCTTACTTACTGTGTGCACCACCCGGAGGCAGGCATTGTACGCACCCTTTTTAACAGAACATCTCAGCTAACGCTCAGAATCCCCTTCCCAAAGCTCCTTGTATGCCAGCCCAAACTGTTCTATGTGATTTTTTTTTTTTTAAAGACAGGCAGCTAACTTCTGGCATCCCTTAGCTCTGGCTACTTTGTTATGTTAATGTATGCTAAAGGACGTGTTCAGCAGGCTTGTCCTGGAATTACACAATGCTCCTGGGCCTGGAAGATTTTACCAAGAAAATATTTTTTCTCCTTTTTATACTGGGCTTGTGGGGCGCCCTGATTTCAGGGCTCTATGTAAACTTAAATACTGTCAATCTTCCTTGCTAAGGAGTTCTGAATTTGAATTAATGTGTACAGTTCAATAAGCGCAGCTCAAACATGTCTCCATATTGATGAAAGTGTTGAGAACATAACTTCTTTAGAATCTTTATTAAAAATAACACTATGTTTTAAAAAAAGACACAGATTAGCCTGCTGGCTTCTTTTTCTTTAAGACTTTAAGTCAAAACTTTATAAAGACCCATAGGGGTGGAAAGCAACCTCTCTCTCTCTCTCTCTCTCTCTCTCTCTCTCTTTTTCTTAATCACTGGATATAAAATGTTTGAGAAGGATAACTTTCTCCCGTGTGTGCAAACACATGGAACCTGGGGGAACTGCAACCATCAAAACTATTTTAGACAACCATTCCCTCCCTTAGAACTGCTTCAAGGTCAACTTGGATTCTACAAAAGAGAATGGTTTCATCAATTCCTTGACTTTCAAGTATCAACCATTGTTTTGTGGGGCTTTTGTCTTTCCTTGTGCAGCCAAACGCACTGCCATTAAATAGGTTCTGCCTGATTACCAACCCTCTAAAACAGCAGAACTGCCCCTACAGATTTCCAAGCCTTTCATCTTTACATAAGCAGAACTTTCTGTGAGGACCGAGCACTTCACCACTGCACCACCAGTGAAATCAAAAGAGCTGAAGGTTGGAATGGGGAGTCCTATTCATTTTTCCTACTTTGTACATGGGGAAAAAATGAGACAAAGATGGGTTAGGGAACTTGCCCAAAGCTACACAGCTGGATCAACAAATTGATTAATAACCCCATTCAAATTCATAAAGCGGCTTGTTCAAGACCCTCATTGGAGGGAGAGCAGGGCTTGAACTCAGGTCTCTGAATGCCATCCTAAAGCTCCCTTATGGGTGATGACAGTCTGTGGTGCAGAGAGGTGTCAGTCACCTAGTCGGTTGTCTAGTCTTAGCATTACGGAACATTGGGTCAAAGATTCCAACAGCAGAATCCTAATCCAAAGAATCGGGATGTCACATTCTCATGGAATCCGACTCAGTGCTGGGGCCAAAGCTAAGGATTTGACTTCCAGATTTAGCTTTCTCATTCTGTATCAAAACTTAGCATCCACAGGAGCTCAGGAATCAACTTAACATGCCGCGTGTCTGGCCCCATGCTGTTCAACAGGGTATCCAGAGAGATTGAAGGCTTGCCTTGTGGGAGACCTGGGAGATGAATCCAGGACTGTGGACCCACGGGTCCTGAATGAGGCAGCCAGGGAGGGCTCCTGAAGGGAGCAGGGGGTTGAATTAGGTCTTAAGAAGGCAGGGAGGAACTGTCCTTAGCAAGAGGCCCACTGCCTGTTCTTTTGTAATTTATTTTCAGTCTCTCTGCTTACCTTCCATTTTCTTTATTTTGCATCCCCTGACATTATCCAAAGGTGGCAAACCTGTCTCTTTTTATGCCCGTCCCCACGACGCATGACTCATCAGTCCCAACGGTCTGTTACGCTGCTCCAGAAAGTCATTCCTAATCACTTAGAGGTGGAACGAGAGCGAGAACGGATTTGCCGTCTCGCCTCACCCAGCCCGAGGGTCACCTGCTCTCTGAGGCCCACAGAAGCCAACTGACTTACAGGGGGTTGCCCAGTGCTTCGACCCCACCCTCTCCTTTGGGCCCATCTGAAGTCTGCCCTCGTCACGAAGCGCTATCTTCTCTCCCCAGTCACCCCAGGCATGAAGATCTACATCGACCCTTTCACCTATGAAGACCCCAACGAGGCAGTGCGGGAGTTTGCCAAGGAAATTGACATCTCCTGCGTCAAAATCGAGCAGGTGATTGGAGCAGGTATGTGGGGCCCTCTGTCATGGGGAGGGGAGCGCCCCCCCCCACCCCATGTGTGTTCCTGGGGCAGTAGTGAAAAGGGTCAGAGATGAGGCAAGGGGTCTCCAAGGATCTTCTAAGATCTGAAGATTGCGAGTACCTCAATTAGAAGGGTCCTCCAAGACCAGGCCGTAAAACCCACCTTGCCGGATACCTTGAGAAACGAGGCTCCCGGCTGGGAAGGAGCTGGCGCAGAAAGTCAGCAATCAGGCTGGATGTGGAAGCCAGATCCAGGGCTTTTCTGCTCCCATAGAGTCCCAGTCTCGGAAACTCCTGTCCTATAAGGTCGTTAAGGGTGGTCATCGACTCATTGGCAGTGAACTTGGTTTCTCCTGTTTCCTACCTTTGACCCTTCACTCCAAGTTTCCCTTCCAGCCCAAATCCACAGGCAGTAGTGAAAAGCATGCTCTCTACTACTATAAGAGATGGCTAGAGAGCTTCAGGGTTTCCCGGGACCTCCTCTATGGGATCCCCACATTCAAAAAATAAGTCTGTGTCAGAGAGAATGAGTTCACCATTGAGGAGAGCGAGCCCCTACAGGTCCCAGGGCCAGAGGTGGCAGGGAGCAGGGGTTTGGTGCTTCCACCTGGCAAGTGGCAGTCTGTCTCTGTGTGTGTGTCTATCCCAGGGGAATTTGGTGAGGTCTGCAGTGGCCACCTGAAGTTGCCGGGCAAGAGAGAGATCTTTGTGGCCATCAAGACCCTCAAGTCTGGCTACACCGAGAAACAGCGCCGGGACTTCCTGAGCGAGGCCTCCATCATGGGCCAGTTTGATCACCCCAACGTTATCCACTTGGAAGGCGTTGTCACCAAGAGCACACCTGTGATGATCATCACCGAGTTCATGGAGAACGGCTCCCTGGACTCCTTCCTCCGGGTAGGGAAACCTCGAGGATCAGGGGTCCAAATGTGGGCAGAACAAGAGACGGACATAGGTTCACATTGTAAGAAGGATGGCATGCACGCTGCCTCTCTCCACTCCTTCACCTGTGGCTGACATGGCTAATCGAGCCCAGCACTCCCTCCAAGGAAGCCCAGAGGTCACTTAAAAATCCATTTATACATGGTTCTCCAAGAAGCCACAGCTAGTCATTCAGAGTTGGCACATACTCTGAAGTTGCCCTTAGTCCTCTCACTGTGCCCAGAGAAAACTGAGACTCAGAGAGAGGTAGAGATTGTTCAAAGTCACCCCGAGAGTTAAGGTAAGAGCCACAATGAAAATTAGGTCTCCTGACCAGAGTGCCCACCAGATTTCTGATTTCCCCAAAATTGTACTGGCCAGGGAGGGAAGCTGAGAGACACAAAGTCCAGAGGAAAAACTAGCTCTCAGGAGATAGCAGTTGACTTACTAAGTAAGGAGCACAGGGCCAGGAATCAGAAATAGATATTCAGCACGTTCCCAGTGCTTTCGGTGCTCAGCTGCTCACTGGAAGGTGAGCAGGTCAAACCTACCAGCCTCTCTATGGCAGGAAGATGTGGCCATTGATTTCTGTCAAGATTGACCACTTTGATTTTTTTTTTTAAAAAGAGGGGGAAAGAGGAGCTTATACCAAGAGCTCAAGTAGAAAATATTTGGAAATGAAGATTGCAACTTGTGAACAAGTGTGCTTGATGCAGATGATGTATGGAATGGTATAATAGCTATAAGAGCCTCCAATAAAATCATTAAAAAAAAAGATTAACCACTTTGAAAGCCTTGTGGGAAAGCTTTACTGCCCCTTAGGGTAAAGTGACCATATTTTAAGCAGGACGCCATTGACCAGGAGGAAAAGAGGGGGGGGGGAGACTTTTGATGAAAAATTTGGTCTATATGGAGCAACAAAAATGTTTATAGAATGCTAAAATAGTATTTTCATATATTTATTTAATTTTAAAATGCCGCGGGACCCGAGACAAATTGTTAAAAAGCAGGACATCTGGTCATCTTACCATTGTGAGGCAGAATCAACTCGATGGCAGTGGATTTGTTTATTTTTACAAAAGGTGCCAGGCACGGTCTCTGCACCTTCTCCCTGCACTCTGAACACAGCCCAGGCTGGGTGCTGCTTTCCCCATTGACATACCAAGACTCCGAGAAGTCAAAAGTGTCAAGGTCACTTGCTGCCAGGAGTTAACCAAGTGTGTCTGCTGCAAAGCTCATGTTTTCTCTCCACCGCCTGAGAGTAGACCTTCATGGGCCTCCCTGAGGCTCTAGGGCATCAGAGGACTCTCCCCGGGGAGCCCAGGGCCAGCATGGCAGGCTCCTCCTCTGCCCCTGCCCCCACCAGAGAGCACGGCAGAAGCCTGGCCTCTCCTCTTGCATTCACTCGGGCTTTTCTGTGTTCCCCTCCCTTGACTTCTCCTGAAGCAAAATGACGGGCAGTTCACAGTCATTCAGCTGGTGGGCATGCTGCGGGGCATCGCGGCCGGCATGAAGTACCTGGCCGACATGAACTACGTGCACCGGGACCTGGCCGCCCGCAACATCCTGGTCAACAGCAACCTGGTGTGCAAGGTGTCCGACTTCGGGCTCTCACGCTTCCTGGAGGATGATACCTCAGACCCCACCTACACCAGCGCCCTGGTAAGAAATGGGCCGGGTCGCCTGGGGCTGATGCGGACATTCATCTCGCCCTGAAATACACTTTCACTCACAGCTGTGACTTGGAAGGCGGGAGGCAGGCATGCAAAGGTGACAACCACCATTCCTATCCCTGCTGCTTGCACAAAGAGGGACACGGATATGCACGAGAGGGCACGAGAGAGTGACAGGCTTGAAGCCAGAAAGCCAGCTGTGGAAGGGCGTGGACAGCTTCCTGGAGGGGTGACAGCTGAACTGGGAGTTGAAGAACCCCTGAAAGTCTGTCATATGGAGGTAGTGGGCCCAACCAAAGACACAGCCAGTCATGTGCCATGTCCGGGCTATAAGGGGTACAGGCAGAGAGCAGGACTGCTGGAGAGGCAGCCAGGGCGAGGTCTTAGAAGCCCTTACATGCCCAAGCTCGGCATCTGTCTTGAAACAGCGAAGCTTGTTGAAGGGTCTTAAGCAGGAAGGGATAAGGCAGTCCCCACACTTGAAGACGGAGATGGAGCAGGTAGAGCCAGACAAGCAGACAACACGTTGGCTTTGTGTGCTCAGTGCCTTCCTGGAGAGATGAGGGCTATGGTTTTAGGATTAAGGAGAGCGCTCAGCTCTTGGAAGGTAGTCAGCGAGGCTTAAGGGATGAGAAAGGAGCCTTTGGGTGGCACAATGGGAACAAGTCCTCCTCCAAGTGGCACCCCACGCAGCTGTGAATGGCAAACCCGTGCTTTGAAGCAGCATGGTGGGCTGGGGAACCTGGAAGGCGCATCATGTGACCGGCGCCTCCCAGACTGGGCTGGTGGGGAGCAGCAGTCTTGAGAGCAAAGGTCAGACAGCTCGGTCTTCCGCCATCGACTTCTCGCTCCTATTCCCTAGGGTGGGAAGATCCCGATCCGCTGGACAGCCCCGGAAGCCATCCAGTACCGGAAATTCACCTCCGCCAGCGACGTGTGGAGCTATGGGATCGTCATGTGGGAGGTGATGTCCTATGGGGAGCGACCCTACTGGGACATGACCAACCAGGACGTAAGTTTCCAAAGTGGTGGGAAGAGCCTTTCTGGGTGCCCGGAGGAGGGAGAGGCCGGTGCAAATGTCCTGGACTTGGGGGTGGAGGGGGTTAGGAAGGAAAGGGGAAGCTGACCCACCCACCAATCAGCTAATCTTCAGAGTGCACGCATCTATGGCCAACCCTGAATGGGACCATCTCTTCCCTTCGGGTGTTTGCCATTAGGTGTGTGTGTGGGTGGGGGGGGGGGGCCTGGAATCAGGTCTTCTCACAGAAACTTTGATGATCAAGCACTACATTGGAGGGGCAGCTGTCCAACCTGCAGGTGCTGAGGGCAGGCTGGGCAAGACCAATCAAGGTCAGATGGTCAAAAGGCATGAGATGAGAGGCAGGGCTCTCCGAGGGAGAGCAGCCTATGCAAAGACCCAGAGGTGGGTGGAGGAGGCAGGCTGTCTTTCCAACACCACGGTGGCGTTAGGAAGCAGTGGAGAGGAGAGGGGTCAGAAAGGTTGGTGAGGCTCGGGAATGGGGTGTTGACAATCCACTCAAGGAGTTCAGGTTGGAAACCATGAGGAATTGAAGAAGTACCTTGAGCAAGGTTGGAGACCTTAGAAAGGCTGAGGCCTCAGAAGCAGGCAAGATTGGGTGCAGTGTCTGACAGGAGGTAAGATATCGTAGGGTGATGCCTGCAGGGCTCCAGGCCATGAGCGTCTGCAAGGCCATCAAAGTGAGGGTGGGGGTGGTCAGGGAGCAGCCCCCAGGTGGAAAAGCCTAGTAAAACCCTAAGACAGGTCATCGCAGGACACCCAGTGGTCTGAGACTGGCCGAGGCAGGGTGAGGGGGTCGCTGTTTGAGGACAAGGACAAGAGGCCAGGTCAGACCAAGAAGACACCTGGTGGGAGCCCAGCGGGAGGTCAGTCACCAGGGTTGCCTCCAGAAAGGGGAGGTGGTTGCCCTGCCACCACATCAGTCTAACCTGCCACGCCCTGAGGGCAAGATGAAAGGGCCAGCTCCGAGGGCAGTTGCTCTCTCCCCACCCAGCCCGGCCCACTCTGCCCATCTGGTTCCTCAGGTCATCAACGCCATCGAGCAAGACTACCGGCTGCCGCCTCCCATGGACTGCCCCAGCGCTCTGCACCAGCTCATGCTAGACTGCTGGCAGAAAGACCGCAACCACCGGCCCAAGTTCGGCCAGATCGTCAACACGCTGGACAAGATGATCCGCAACCCCAACAGCCTCAAAGCCATGGCGCCCCTCTCCTCCGGGTACGGCCCCGCCCCGGCCCCGCCCCTCTCCTCCCGGTACGCTCTCCGATTGGTAGGGCTCAGTCTTGGTCCCACCCTGATCCCCCAAAGGTCCCGCCCGGCCCCGCCCCTCTCCACCCAATACGCTCTCCGATTGGTAGAACTTAGCCTTGGGTCCCACCCTGGCCCCAGAAGGACCCGCCCTTCTTTTAGAGAAACCAGCAAGCCTTCTCAAGACAGAACCCCACCTCCCCACGGACAGCCCCACCCTTACCCTGCCCTCTTCGCCTGGTCTAGCCCAGACTCAGACCCACTCCCACGTCTCCCTCCCTCCAATGCACACAGGTCCCCCAACCCTCTGCTCCCGGCGTGACCCCACCCTGCCCTGGGACCTTCCCATCCTGGCCTACCTGTACACCCTGCTTCTTAGCCACCCCTCTTCTTCTAGGGTCCCTTGCCCTGCCCCCTCCCCCAATCTTCCACGCCCTTCAGTTTAGGCCCAGCCCCTCTCCTCTCCTCCCTCATGGCCCGGGCCCCACCCACCAACTCTCCCTAAGGCGCACCATCTAGGATCCCCCAGCTTTGACGGGGTGAAAGACCAGGCTCAATTCCACTAAGAAGTTACCACCCACAGGGCCAGTTCCACCCTGTCGTGCAGGGCGCTATGAGTCACAATTGACTCCATGGCAGTGAATTAGGGGTTTGTCTTTGTTTTGTTTTGCTTCAGACAGATGCACTCCACCTCAATTTGGGTGGGTAGTGCTGGTCTTTGAGGGGGCGGTCTACTCTGCCTTGGAGGGGAGGAGCAAGAGAAGATGCTCTGTGGGTGGCAAAGGAAGTAGGTAGGAACCAGGAATGGGACTTTAATTTCCTCTCTAGCTGCACTTACACGAGAACCTGGGTGCTCAGACGTCCATCCTACACACACACACACGCCCTCCATATCCACACTCGGGCACTCCCACTTGTCCTTGCACCATCAGTCCCATGCCCACGAGTGCGCACCATCCTCGGGTGAACACCAGGTCCCACACCTGCATTCACCTTCATCTGATGCTGACATGTGAGTGCCCCTGACTCTGTCCCTGCCCCCAACCAGAGAGGAGGGTGTGTCCCTTCTCGCCAGGGTTCCAGGGCACCCAGCCTAGCCTTGCTCCTCTCAAGTCACACTCCCAGACCCACCTGCTCCTCCTCTTCAAGACCCTTTGTTCCACAGACTCCAGGACTGCTGATGGCCAGAGGCTCTTTGGGGTCCAAAAGCCAAGTGCTCTTTCTGAGCCTCCCGCACGCACAGCCTCACAGCAATCATTGACCTCTTTGCCTTTCCCATCAGTGCCACCAAACCCACGTGGACTCCATTGGCAGCCTCAGCCTCCTGGGGCACACACCCAGGTGGGGCAGTGTGGGGAAGGGGGCATCAGCTGTCACACCACTGACAGCCTGCTCTAGGAGGAGGAAGCTGCACACACCGCTGGCCTTTCTGCTGCGCTCCAGGCCCTCTGTGGCCCAGCAGATGCCCCCAGACCTCCAGGGAACCCCAGCTCTCATGTTCCCACCAAAAAAATAGTAATCATCATATTAATCCGATTTCAACTCACAGCAATTCCACGTATGTGCTCCCTGGGGTTTCCACGACTGGGATCATCACAGAAGCTCTCTCGGGGCTGTTGGGTGGGTTCCCCGTGCCAGCCGTCCAGTTTGCAGTCACGCAAACCCAGGCCCTCTGGCCTGCACGCCTGTGCATCACCGCCATTACGTCCCGGCTCATGACACACTCCCCTGCCGGGCCACATCCACCATGCAAGGCTCACAGCAACAGATCCACACACATGGGCACGCACACAGGCAGCTCACAGGATGCCCATGTGCACACTGGCCCCAGCCTGCCTGCCAGCCTGTGCTCTGACTGTCTCTGTCACCCACCCCCAGAATCACCCTGCCCCTGCTGGACCGCACGGTCCCCGACTACACCAGCTTTAACACGGTGGCCGAGTGGCTGGAGGCCATCAAGATGGGCCAGTACAAGGAGAGCTTTGCCAGTGCCGGCTTCACCTCCTTCGACATTGTGTCGCAGATGATGATGGAGTAAGTGCTGCTGCCACCCGGCAGCGTGGGGGGGCGGGTGGTGCCTGCGGGGAACCTGGGATAAAGTGACCAGATTTTAAGCGGGACATCATTGACCGGGGGCGAGGGGGTGGGGGTTCTTGATTAAAAATTTGGTCTAGGGAGGCTGAGCCCCGGTGGCGTAGTGGTTGTGCGCGGGACTGCGGTCCACTGGGATGGAGGTTCAAATCCAGCAGCAAGGCTGGGTCTCCTACTCCCACCACCAGAGGGCAATGATGCCCCAAATACAAAAAAAAAAAAATTTGGTCTAGGGCTAAGCCCCGGTGGCATAAGTGGTTGAGTGCAGGACTGCAGCCCGCGGTCATGGCAGTTCAAATCCAGCAGCAGTTCTCAGGAGCGGCACTGGGTAGCGCCCACGACCACCAGAGGCAGTGATGCCAAAAAAAAAAAAAAATTTTTTTTTAATTTAAAATTTGGTCTATATGGAGCAACAAAAATGCTCCTAGAACGTAAAAATAGTATTGTAATGTATTTATTTTTCATTTTAAAACGCCGCGGGATGTTGTTAAATTGCTAAAAAGCAGGACATCTGGTCACCTTAGCCTGGGACCCACTTTAGAATCACTCCTGGATTCACACCCAGGTCTGCTTTGTGACCTTGGGCAAGTCAGCGTCTCCCGCAGCCTCCCTTCCCTTGTCTGTAAACTGGGAGATCGGGGGGCTACCCTGACTCCCAATCGTGGTCCTCTCTCCTCATCCCAGAAGCTCCCTCAAACCTCTGACATATACCCACTCCTCTGTCGCCACCACCTCCTCCTCTCCAGCGCTCTCAAGATCGCCCCTTAGGGAAACTCAGCACTCCCCTCCCAGCGATTCCTAACGCATCCTTCTCTCTCCCCAAGGGATATTCTCAGAGTTGGGGTCACCTTGGCCGGCCACCAGAAAAAAATCCTGAACAGTATCCAGGTGATGCGGGCACAGATGAACCAGATTCAGTCTGTGGAGGTGTGACCCTCACCTGCCTCGGATCACCTCTTCCTCCAGGCCCCACCCCCTCTGCCCAACACGGCCCTCCCGGCTCTCCGTCCACCGCAGGGTCAGCCACCTGCCAGGAGGCCACGGGCACCAGGAAGAACCACGCAGCACACCAGCCACGGGACGCCACCAGGGACACCTGCGATGCAACGTTGAGAACAAAAGCGAGTGGGGGGAGAGCGGACAGATCCTGGGAGGGGGCGGGGAGGACAAGGGATATTTTGACAGAGGATTTTCACCAGGAAAGCAATGGCTGTCCTTAAGAGGGGCAAACAAGGGCTTGAGAGAGCCAGGCGACTCATCCACACGCCGTCTCTCTCCAAGTCCACTGGAGCTGAGAAACATGTTCAGGAAAGCAAGTTGGAAGAGAAGCCGCTCTCGCCTGCTCTCGGGCTTGTTTGGGGGCCAAGCAGGTGGACGGGCAGCCGCCCCTGAAAGCTCTCGTCCCCTGGCCACGGGGCAGGCGTAAGAATTTTGCTGACTTCGGAGAAGATTTTAGAGACTCCAGTGGATGAAACCACGGCTCCTGTTGGCTCCTGGCGCTGACTATGGATTTTTGTCCTCTGGGGCCAGGAAGGAGCGGGGGTCACCAGAGGGGACAGCTCACCAGGCCAGCGGGCTCAGCCACACCTTCGAGTACAGTCATGCCCGGTCCGCTGGCCCAGCCCACCTGGGCACCGCCTCCTCCGCCGTCCGCCCGAGGACAGGTGCTGCAGTACCGGCCACCAGCTCCGACTGCCACGGGGAAGGACTGACCCATCTGGGTTTGTTTACAACGATCTGGTCCGGGTGGTTGGGGTTGCAGGGTGGGGAGGGCTTTGTTTGTCGGGGTTTTGTTTTGGGGGTTGTTTTGGGGTTTTTTTATGACAATGAAGTGACACTTTGACACATTTCCTACCTTTTGAGGACTTGATCCTTCTCCAGGAAGAAGGTGCTTTCTGCTTACTGACTTAGGCAATACACCAAGGGCGAGTTTTATATGCACATTTCTGGATTTTTTATATGGTTTTCATTGGCACCTTCCTGCCTGTCCCCCTCCCCACCCCTGTCCCCAGCACAGATACCCCACCTGCTGCCAGACCTCACCAAAGCCCACTGCCATCGGCCATCTGGGCCAGTCAGAGACCGAAAGAGGTTTGGGCAGGGCAGGAGGACGCGGGGACCCACCTGGGGCCTGCTTGGAAAGTGGGCTTGAGAGCAAGTGGGCTCGGAGGCTGTGAGATGGAAGCCCTTGCCACTTCCCGGCTCCCGTCCCATCAATCCAGGACTTCTTCCAGGACCCAGGAGCCCATTCTGCCTCTGGGCACCTGAGCGGGGCTGCCTCAACAACAGGACCCCGATTGTTCACTGTGATACCCCAACCCACCAGAGGTCCGCCCTCAGACACGGCCCTCAAAGTGGGGGGGCATTCTCCTCTCCCCCCACCCCACTCCCCATCCCCAGGAAGGAGCGTTTGACCTCCCTCCCACTTCCTTCCTCCTGCCAGACCTTTACCCGGACTGAAGCGCCTGGCCTTGAGGAAGCCATTAGGCAGGGATCTGGCTCCCCCACCCTCCCCTGAGCAAGTGCAGTCGTCTGAGTGAGACAGCTGGTTAGTGACTCAAATGGAAATAAACAAACACTTTAGCTACAAAACGACCCCTGTTCTCTGTCCGTTCCAGGAGAGAGCCTGGCACCCTGGGGACATGCTAAGGGACTCATGCTCTTTCTGAGGGTCCCTCTCTGCCTAAGGGTTCTGGAAGGTCGAGCGGCCGCTGGACACCCCGAGTGACTCTGAGAGAGCACATGGAGGGCAGCAACACCCCCCTCGGCCTTGGCCTCTGGCTCATCACAAGCACTGGCCACAGAACAGACGCATGGTGCATGGCTCAAAGTCGTGGCTGCTGTTGGAATCTGGGAGAACCACACCGGGCGGGAGGAGGGAGCAGACAGGCGTCCTCAGGTGTCAGGGGAGTCTGAACAGGGCGTGAGGCAGGATGAGGAGCTCTGGAGTGCCCAGGGACCCCCCTGAAAGCCACAGGTTGTTACCTTGCCCTGACCGACTCTGACTTTCCCTCCTCATGTTGAAGGCCGAATCCCGTGGGGCAGGAAGGAGGTAAGGTGACCAGCAGCTGTGGCTGGGGATGAAGGGCAAGGATGAACTGGACTCAGAGCCCCCACGCCTGGGACTTCTCCCTTTGAGCAGAGTGGGGGAGATTCGGGCCACCAACGGCCAGCCGAGGGCCCAGCCTTTCGTGGGAGCCTGTGCCCAAGATGCAGAGGGAAGGAAGGGGTTAACGACAGGGTGAGGCCACCACAGCGCCGCAGGGAAGGCACTGGCAGGCATCCACAGACTGGCCATCCCCATGTTCCCCAAAGATGCCCAACACAGGTGGCAGCTGTCCCAGGCACACAAGGTCACCTTCTGGAAGGAGCTGTCCTGGTGCTCTTTAGATTAACGCTCAGCACCCCCGCAGCCGCCCCATCCCCCCACTGCTCTGGGCCCTCCCCCACACCAAGGACTGGCATCCATACCCCCCGTCAGATGGCTGTCTGTCCTAAGCTGCTCGGCTGGTGTATGCCAGCTCATCTGCCCACCCACCAGCCGGGACCCCCAAGCGCCTGTTTCCCCAGTGAAGGTGCTACCCAGGCCCTCTGTGTCTGCAGCCCAGGGGAGTGGACAGAGTCACTGTGATTGTCACGGCAGGCCAGGTGGCCGCTCCCTCCTCCCCACTCCTGGGCCAGGTCCCCCCACCACCTCTTGCTTCTTGGCGGGAGTGACAAACGACCCTGCCAACGCCTCCAGCTTACACTGCTTACCCTCCAGGGCCACAAGACGCTGGAGCCGCCTGCTGCCTGGTTACTAATCCTTTCCTGGCTTAGCCATCCTGGGCGCCGGACCCCACCTGCCCAGAACCTTAGCGGGGGCTTCCGGAAGCTGGGCGCACAGTTGGAACCTAAAGAAAGAAGGCGCCTTATGAGCACCAAATGGGGGCCAGCTGCTCTGGGGGTGAGAGGCACACCCACAGAGCCCGGCTGTGGGCAGAGTGTGTGCCACCTACCCCCACCAGCTGGTGGGCAGCCTCATGCTTAGGGGGATCTGCCCAATATCTGACCAGCCCTGGAGTTGGGCCTGGCGTGGCAGGGGCAGTGGGAGTGGGCACACTGGAGGAACCTCTTGCTATGTCCCCTGGCCTTTCCCCATCCTTTCTAGTTGGTCCCCACCCAGCCGCCTCAGGGAGCTCTGCCGCCCCCTGTGGTGGACCCCAGCCTTGTACCCCTCTCCTTGGGGGTCTTCTCCAGAAAGCTGGGCATGCCCCCCTGGCCAGTTCTTCCTCCTGCCTGATCAACTGAGGCCCCAGACCGCCATCCACTGCCATGGTGAGCTCCTAGGTACCAGTGGATACCCCTGCCCAGCACCCCTGTAGTGCCAGGACGGTGCCATCGGCTGGGAAACTTGTCAGGGAGAAGAACAGAGTGCAGCAAGGTGCCTGGGAAAGTAGTCTGACCCCAGGTCACGGACCTGAACCTGGCACTGCCTTGTGGTGAGGATCTGGGGGACCCCATGTCCCCACGGAGGCCTCAGTTTCCTACGAAAGGGTTGTTGGGCTGGATGCCCAGGTTGGGTGTGCAAACCATCTGATACACTCCAGGCCTGGGAGGTAGCACCAGGTAGGTGTGCCCATTTGTCAGGGGCGGTGGAGGGGAGAGACTGAGGTTCAGAGAGGTGGAGTTGCTTGCTCAGGACGACAGCCTGGAAGAGACCGAGCTGGGCCTTGAGCTCTGGTCACTCTGTTTCCAGGGCCCAGCCCGCCTCTCAGTTCGATGGCGCCAAGTGCCTGGTGTCTGGTGAGAGAAGAGAGCCGCCAGGAGGGCCGGGGTTGCCCGGGAGGGCTTCCTGGAGGCAGCAGCCTTGAAAATGAAAGCGGCTGGGCACGAACTCATCGCAGGTGGGAGGTACAGGGCAGTCGAAGAGGCAGCGGCCTGCCTGAGACGTGGTGGGTGGCGCCGCAGGCCATGAGGGTTGACCTGAGGGCCGGGCGAGGCAGGCTGAGGGCAACACGCAGTCCAGCCACCAAAATCTCATGGACAGGAGGGCAGCGTGGCCGTGGTGAGCGTGGGTTGCGGGAGGAGGAGGAGTCAGGCCGGGCATCCTCTGGGGGCAGTCCCGCAGAAGGCCTCGCTTCTCCTGAGAGCAACCCAGAGCCTACCTCAGCAGTTTCTGCAGATAATCATCCGGAGAGTCCCTTCAGCTGCTCTGAACAGCAGGGTTGGCCTTGGCGCCCATCTCTTACCTCGACTGCATTCACCTGGGCACCGCCCCCTCACCTCCCTCTCCTGCGGGCCTTGCCCAGACTCAGCAGGGGCTGAGAGCGCTGCCCTCTGCTCGTGACCAGACGCCCAGTCCCTCTGGTTGGTGGGTGGCAGCCCAGGGAGACAGACAAGAGGCCTGGCAGAGCCCCGGGGCACGGAGCAGAGTGCTGGGGAACAGGCCCGGGATGTGCGGGCGGTGAGGACAACTGGGCCGGAACAGTTCTTCCTCGGTCGCCCGGGCCCTGTTGGAAGGGGCCCAGGCCCGTGCTTTCCAGCAGTGTGCTGTCTCTGTAGGCCCGACTCTAAGAACAGCGTAGGGGTCACTGTCGTCCGCATTGCCAACCTTGACCCAGCCACCCGCAAAGAGTTCCTGCCTTAAAAGACAGGATGGGCACCAAGCCAGCCCAGTTTCCCCCCTCAGGAAAACAAGCACCACCGGAGATTCAACTCCAGAAAAGGGCTTGGCTTATCCTCCACAACTGACTGGACTCCGACCTCCTTCCACACCCTGAGAGAGTCTCGGCATAGCCCGTCGCAGGGTGTCTCTGGGTGGCAGTTTGATCTGAGTGTTTACCGTCTGCCAAGGTCCCCTGGGCAGTGTCAAGGGTTTGCGCTCGGCCCCTCACTGAAAGGGTGGCTGTTGCAATCTGCCCAGGGGCCACGTGGAAGGAAGGTCCAGGTATCTGCTTCTATAAAGTCCATGGCCCCTGACCACCCTAGAGAGGACGGCTCTACCCCACAGCTGATGAGGCTGCCAGGAACCGGACCCGGCAGGCAGCAGGCTGGGCTGCTCATTGCTCTGGTCATTTGCAAGGACCCCATAGGAATTAGTATTTCCACAACTGCAGGTGCCTTTACCACCCTTCCAGAACGTCGGCCCTCAGCCGCCTGTAGCCTGTAGCCTTGGTCCGGGAGGCTTCATCTAGGACATGCTGCCCCAGGCGATTCCTCCAGGCACAGAAATCTCCTCCTCGCTGAGTCCCTGCCTCCCCACTCTCCACCCCCGGCCCCTCGCAGCAAGCCATTCCCCGAAGTCTGCAGAGAGGGGTCTGGCTGAGACAAGGATTAGGAAGAAGCAGGACATCCTCAGACACGGTGCCCACACTCAGACGTGGATTAGGAGCCAGGAGGTGGGGGGCAGGGCTGACCCTCAGGAATGCATGCTGTCTGAGCTAAGCTTTCTGTGGGGGGGGGGAAGGGGGAAGGGAGATAAAGACCCCCAGCCCGAGAGTCTGTCTGCATTTAACTTGGTGCTATGAAGGCTGTCTCCAGAAAGCTGATACAGCGAGAAGCAGCAGGAATGTAATACTTCAGAGGGGCCCCCGAAGCCCACCCAGCGCCAACCCTCAGAGACCCCGCAGATTCCTTGATTGAAGTCTGGGCCTGTTCACTCAACACCTGGCCAGGTGAGCCACGCAAAAGCAGGTGGAATTCCTGGAGGCTAAGAGCCAGCTTTCCCCAGAGGAGGGGAAGTGGGAGAGGGAGGTGGCAGTGGGCTGCGCCTTGGGGGAGGTCAGAGCTAGGACCACATGCCCTCCAAGGCCCTGCTGAGATGAAGACAAGGTTCGAACATTCCAGGGTCAGGGGAGTCCCGGATTCATGCTAAGGTTCCAAAGGAAGGAGGCTGTGTTTAACGATTCTAGCTCGACAACGTTACACAACCCATTCTCGCCCTCTCAACTCCCACTCTTCATCGCTGGCCCCAAACCCAGAGGGCGCTGGCGATGAAAAAGCACAGAGAGGGGAAGAGGGAGAGCTGGGGAGGGAGCCAGGGAAGCACCAAAATGTGGAGTCACAGCCAAGGCCACAGGACCCTTCTTGAGTGAGATGCTGACTGCCCCTCCCCTGGTAGAGCTGCCACAATAGCACAAACCCCACTGGAGACCAAGTGTGACCGGCTGATGCACACTGTGGCCACCAAGCAGAGTCCCATGCAGGCCGCAGGCCCCACTGGCTGGTGGGCTCTGAGGAACTCTATCCAAAAGCAAGGTAGGCACCTGGCTGACTTGACTTGGAGTGAAACTTTCTCCCGCAGAGAGGAAGCCACAGGGTTCAGCATCCGACTTGCAGGGTCCAGTGGTAGGAATCTCCCCAAACACCCTCCACCTGTTCAGAGCCAGAGTCTTAACACTGGGGTGGGGGGGGGGTCACAGAGTTCACTGCAACCTCCCCCAAGTCAGGTGCCTTCTCTGTAACATAGCTTCCATGGTGCCAGTCCCTTCCTCATCCCAAGGACTGTGTTTGCAAACCCGAGAGCCAGGCAGCCAGCTGGCAAAGTTGCCCCTGATTGCTGTGAGTTCACCGCCAGTCTGGCTGCCAGCCCTTCTGTGCCCGGAGACTAGGGAGGGTGGAGGGCATGACTTTGGCAGGGACATCGACCACCAGTCTCTGGGGACACCAGAGAAGAGCAATTACTGGGTGATCACCCCCACTCCAAATCATCACTGCGGGGTCTCAAGTGCCGAACATGTGCCAGGCATTGTGCTTAACTTTGAATACACAGCGGCTCAGTCCTCACACAGCTTGTGAGACAGGGACAATAATTGTCCCCATTCCACAGACTAGAAACTGAGGTCTAGAGATGTGCCGTGGGGCTGCCAGGATGTTCAGTCAGTAAGTGGTCTCTGCCCTCTATACCACTTCTCCATGCTGCTCCCAGGGGCCCCCACAGCTTCACAGTCATCACCCTCGGATCCTGCCCCAACCCAATTCCAGTCCCCAGGGCACCCTGGGACTGGATACTCTTCCCTTGGGTCCCCCGAATGTCTCTCAGAGATGTGGGAGGGGCCGGTGAGCACCCAGACTCCCCCCAATCCAGGAAACCCAGGCAAGCGCTCTCACGTGGAGGGACTGGTGGGGTGTTACCGAACCCCTAGTTCCTCTGGTTGAAGTCGAGAACTTTCTTGAAAATGTGGAGGGACGCTGCAGGGTGATGGGTTCCAATGGTCACAATCATACCAGGGTCCCCAGACCCCTGCTGCTGGGACCAAGGCATTCTCAGCAGTGGGGTCCATGAGCAGCCTTGGACCTGCTCCACCAAAGCCTTTATCGGAACATTTTTTGCAGAATCTTTTTTTTTCTTTTCAAAAATAAAATGTGAATTGTAAAAATGACCACTTGGATTCACAGTATTTTTCCTCCCTGGTACAGTTCCCAGGAAACAAGTGGGTGCTTCTGGAGGTCCAGCTCAGGGTTCTGAAGCATGAGTAGGAGCTTCCCCGGGCCAAGCTGAAGCAGGGCAAGGGTTGGACTTGGGCTTGGGGTGAGGGATTTGGCCAGGATGGGTGGGGTGTTGAACGTGAGCAATCAACCATCTAAGGCAGTGATTCTCAACCTGTGGCTGGAGACCCCTTTGGGGGTCAAACAACTCACAGGAGTTGCTTGATTCATAACAGTAGCAAAATGACAATGATGAAGTAGCGATGAAAGTAATGTTAGGGTTGGGGGTCACCACCACATGAACAGCTGTGTGAAAGGGTCGTGGCATGAGGAAGATTGAGATCCCCTGCTCTAAGGAAAGCCACAGCCCCCTAACTGCGGCAGGAATGATCGTCCTTTGAGGAGGACAGGCTGCTCTGCAGGGGAATGCAGGCCCTCCCACTCCTGCTTCTGGCACATCCATGACGCTCTCTCACGAAGGAACAAGTTAGCCAGGGAGCCGCCTCCCAGACACACCAGGGGCCTCATCAAGCAGCTCAGGGCACTAGGGGGTCTCACTCTGCAACGGGCCCTGAGGCGCAATCCTGGGAAGGCCTGTCCTGGCCAGCGTAGTGGGGAAGGGCTGCCAAGGGGGGAGGTGGCTTTTAGAGGATCCTAGATAAGCACCCACAGAACCAGGTTACAGTTAGTCTACCCGCATCCCAAAAGCCCTGGGAGGCCAGGTGCTGCTATGAGTCAGGTGTTTTGTTTTGTTTGTGTGTTTGTTGTCTGGCCTTGTCCTGAGGAGGCCGGTGGCACGGTGGGTTCAGGGAGGGGCCGCTAATGAGAAGGTAGATGGTTCAACCCCACCACCTGCCCCCTGGGCGAAAGATGAGGCTATCTGCCCCAGTGAGGATTGATCGTTCCAGAAACCCTATGGCAGGAGTCCTCAAACTATGGCCCACGGGCCAAATGTGGCCCACCGAGGACATTTATCCAGCCTGCTGGGTGTTTTTGCCACCACTGCCTGTCCTTCTTAGCAGCAGAACATCCTGGGCCCGCAGTGCATTTGTTCATAGTTTGTTGTTTGCTTTATGTTTTTTTGTTTTGTTTTGTTTTTTGTTTTTTGTTTTTTTGGGCATCACTGCCTCTGGTGGTCCTGGGGGCTACCGAGTGCCGCTCCTGAGAGCCGCCGCTGGATTTGAACCACCAAGCCCGCTGACCGCAGTCCCGCACTCAACCACTTACGCCACCGGGGCTCAGCCCTGTTGTTTGGTTTTTAAAAAAAAAAAATTATACTACAGCTCTCCAATGGTCCAAGGGACAGTGAACTGGCCCCCTCTTTAAAAAATTTGAGGACCCCTGCTGGAGTCAAGAGGCACCAAAACTGGACTCAGCAGAGGTGAAAGCGCCTGGGACCCAGCAGGTCACAGCTGGATGCCTGACCAAGAGGGGAGGGATTCAAAGGGCCCCTCGGTATAAGGATGAGGGTTCATTGCGGAAACCCCCAGGGGCCCCTCCGCCCTATCCTCTAAGGTTGCTACGAGTCAAAATGGTTTGGGGTTTAAGCTTCTGCAGCTGTTCAACTCTGACCTGCCGCACCTCTGTGAGCAGGATTTGGCTCAGCATCAACGGGTCGCCAACCCCCAAGCAAGGTCCCTGGAGAAGGTGCGCGCAGGCTTAACCCAGGATGCGAAGGAGAAGAACCTTCCGCGTGAAGAGACCCGACCCAGACGGAGAGGCACCGAGAGCAGATGTCCAGGTGGGGAAGGGCCGAGACCTGGGATTGCTTCTGGAGGAGCAAACGGAAGCAGACCTCTTCCCTCGGAAGCCAGCCAGGGTAGGGCCTGGCGTCAGCGCTGTGGGTGTCGTGTGAATAAATGGCCTGTGCCTGAGAGCAAGAACACATGATCCCTCTAGAACGTGCCTGCAAGCCACGGGGGAGGCCAAGAAGGGCCGGAATGGGGGAAGGCCATTTTGTGGGAGGCCCAGGGGGCCCGCTCGGGTCACACAGCACATGAGTCACTGTCAGAACCCAGCGGCATGCACCACCCTCCTTAGATACCCTGGAACTCTGGCCCTTCACCATGTCTGTGCCTCTGAATCCAGCTTCTCTGAGGAGTCTGGGTCCCCTCACTGGCCCTTGGCCCAACTCACTGGTCTCCCTAAAAACGCACTCATCTTTCCTACCCAAGGGTCAGCTGAGCCCTCTCTTTACTCTGCCTGACTTTATGAGGTCACCCAGCAAAAAAACAAGCCAGCCAACCCTTGGTCATCAGGGAAGGAGAGCAAGATGAGCCAGGGGGGTGCCTTTCTTGGTCATCTCTCCCTGCATTTGACCTTTAGCAGCAGGGCCGAGGACCCCTCCCTGCAGAGAGGTCAGTGGAAAAGCTCCATGCATTCCCCGGAGGCTTTCTCAGAGTGGCGAGCCAGCCCACCAGTGTCAGGAAAGCAAAGGGCAGGCAGGCAAAGCCCCCCCACTCACACAGCCATGCATCCAGCTCAGCCAAAACACACATCACCCCGTCTTAACAGCAGGTGACCTTCTCCAGACACTCCCTCTGCACAAGGCCCTATCCTGAGAGCCTCACAGCATCTGTCAGTGCCATCCTCTAAACCTCGATTTCTCAAGCTCCATGCATTTCCCGGAGGCTTTCTCAGAGTGGTGAGCAAGCCCACCAGTGGCAGGAAGGCAAAGGGCTGCCTGCACCCACCCTTCCGAGAGACCCATCGCTTGACCCATCGCTTGAGAGCCCTGGGCCACCAGCTGCTGGCAGCTTCTCCCCTGTGTCCCACTGGGTGTGCACTTTTAGATCTGAAGCTGGTGATCCTGCTGCCACATGGCTTGGGTCCATCTCCCCAACCCCATTGGAGGGTCCTCAGGCAGCAAGAAGTTGATGGAAGCCCATAGGTACCCCCTTACCACAGCCCCCGCCCACACACTTTTCCTTATATATGCGCCACCCACATGCAGAGGCACCCACCCATTTCTATATGCACCTAGCACTGCCATCAGTTACACACAGACCCCCATTCACCCACAGTCATAGGAGCCCCCCCACTCACACAGCCATGCATCCAGCTCAGCCAAAACACACGTCATTCAGTCTTAACAGCAGGTGACCTTCTCCAGACACTCCCTCTGCACAAGGCCCTGTCCCAAGAGCCTCACGGCATCTGTCAGTACCATCCTCTAAACCTTGATTTCTCAAGCTTTCTGTGGTGGGTTTTATTTTTTTTTAATTTATAGCTATGTCTACACTGAATCTACTGCACACCGTCATGTGGTCTGACTCAACGTCAACCCCAACCCGTCTGTACCTGTTGCAGCAAACTGGCAACCATCACACACTGGGACGCTCTCACAATGTCACACTGCTGCAAAAACCAAACCCAGCCAATCACCGCCAAGTTCATTACAACACATGGTGACCCCAAATGTTGCAGAAGAGAACTGCTTCATAGGGTGTCCTGAGCGGTAACCTTCACCCAAGCAGATCACTGGGACTTTCTTCCATGGTGCTGTGAAGTGAACTTGAATGACCAACCTTGTGGGGTTAGGTACCATCAGGTTAGTTCTGACCCACAGAAGCCCTCTGCCATCCCCAGAATTGTCCCTATGTCTGAGCCCATTGATACAGCCACTGTGTCAATCCATCTTGCTGAGGGCTGTGGCAGTTACATCATCTCCTGTCAATTTGCAAAGGGGTGGAGTCTAGCCTGTCCATCAAGTCATAGCCAATGAGGCCTCTGTGTGGGCATAGCCTTCTCCTGAGGATTCTGGGAACTCCTGTCTTCCTCCCTGAAGGTAGGAGCCACATGGAGACCCCCACCGGTAAGTCGCTGAATCCACAAGACTTTCCACTCACTGACCTGTGTTATTCCTGTATTTGGCATCATTGCATATGCTTTGTGAGTCTGAAGAGGCATTTATAGACTAGAATCAGACCTATGGGCTAATAACGGACTTATGGACTTGATCTGGACTGCACTGGGATGTTTCCACAAATATACAATTGCCCTTTGCTATAAAGTTCTCTCTCACACACATGTGAGTGTCTCTGGATTTCTTTCTCTCATCTCCCCAGACTGCACCTGCACTGTCAAGCAGGATGTCCTTCTCCAGGCCGGGTCCCTCCTAACAACAGACCCAAAATAAGTTAGATGAAGTCTTGCCGGCTTTGCCTCTAAGGAGCGCTCTGGATGGACAGCGTCCTTTAGGGTGGTCACCAAGCGTGAACAAGTTTCACTTTGCCCCTTGGGCTGTTCATCACAAGGTCAGCAGCTCGAGCCCAGCAGTCTCTCTGAGGCTGTTGCTCCCAGAAAGGTTGACAGTCTGGGAAACCCACGGGGGCAGCTCTTCTCTCTCCTATAGGGTTGCAATACATTAGGAATGGCTCGATGGCAGTGAGCGCTGGATTAAGAACTTTTCAAGGGTCCTGATAGCCCAATGGTGAGATCGCTCAGCTGCGAGCTGAAGGTTTGTTGAGCCAAACCCACCAGCTGCTCTTCAGGTGGATGAGCCGTCTGCTTCCATCAGGAAGACAGCCTGAGAGCTCCTCTCCTCTGTCCACGAGGGGTGCACTGAGTCAGTGGGGCCTGGGGTTCGCAACCTTCAGATTGCTTCAGACATTGCCAAGCTTTCCGCTCCTGCTCCTCTCTCCGTAGATGGGTCAGTAACAGACGGGCCTAGCACAGGCCCTAGTGGACCGATGTCCTTCTCCCCATTTTCCAGATGAGGAAACTGAGGCACGGGACTCAAAAAAGAAAGACGTGCCCACAGTAATATAGTTAGTAAATACCGGAGGCAAGTTGAGAACCCGCACAGTCAATTCTAACTGTGTCATCTCCAGTCCCTACACCTCTAGACACAGGTTTAGCTAACCTAGCCCATCACTTGATCACACCTGCAGATACATGTATGGAAAGTACCCTAGGACCTGTATGGACCCATATGCCATGGTAAACACACAAGTACGCATGCAGAAACCCAGGCACAACATATAGATGAGTCAGTCAGGCTCGTCATTACACCACCGGCAGAGGGGTATAGAGGGTACTTAGTAAATACATATGAATGAATCAATACACTCAGGCCCTGAAGTGCCTACCCACCCACAATGAGACACACTGACATCAGAGTGCAAAGTTGCAAGCAAAATACCAGAGAGTGAGAGAGAGAGAATCAGTGTTTGAGAAACACGTGGCTCACTTAGAGAAGGGACAGAGAGAGACAGCCTCATTAGTGGGGCAGTAGGCTCAACCACATGGCCAACCACTATAGGGTGCACATTCTATGTTCACTCTGCTTGTGCCCAAGTACAGAGAACCGTCCTCTTCTGCCAAGGTTGGTCAGGTACCGGATGATGCCGCACATGAACAGGTAACAAAGAAAGTGACTGGCTGCCAGGAATAGGGGGTGGCATCTCTGATAGGGAGTGCTCCCAACACCAGAAGGCATCTCTGATAGGGAGGAGTGCTCTCAGCCTCCAGTCCCCTTCACCAGAGAGTGCTGAGTCCCCGGGCTCTGCTTAGGCAGCAAAGGTGGGAACAGTAGAAGCAGACCACCCTCCAGACACCTGGGCTGACTCTAACACATGAGAGGGACTAAGGTAAAGTGACCAGATGTTCCATTTTGGGCGGGACAGTCCCAATTCTAAACAATTCTTCCTGCGTGCATTTTTTTAAAGTCCCAATTTTTTGAAAGAATGCATGACAAGCTAGGAAACAGCAGGAGAATGGGAAGGGAATATGCCCCTTCTGCCCCCTCCCCCCTCTCCGGACAATGGTGTGCCACTTTAGTCTAAGGCAGTGAGAACAGCACATTCTTAACATTCAAACCCTGTCTCTCCTGTAAATCCTAGGGCTTCTGGGCCTCGGTATCCTCAACTAGAAACTGCAGGTTCATTATTCACTGAACAAATACCTACATGGAGGGCTGAGTCCCGGTGGCGTAAGTGGGTGAGTGCGGGACTGCGGCCCGCGGGCTTGGCGGTTCAAATCCAGCAGCGGTTCTCAGGAGCGGCACGGGGTAGCGCCCACGACCACCAGAGGCAGTGATGCCCACAAAAACAACAACAAAAAAACTGTCGAACAAATACCTACATGGACTGGGCACTCAACAGGGAACAAAATGGGCTGAAAGGTGTGCTCCCAAAGCCCCACCGTTCTCCTGGGGGAAGCTAGGCACTCAAACAGGGGAGGCAAGGACTCCATCGGAGGGGACAGAGCCATGAAAAAACTTCGCAAGGATAAGTTCCAGGGAACTCTGTGATTGGGCACAAAAGAAATTGATATTTATGATTCCATTTGTATCAATAGCAAGAACAGCCGAATACATCCACAAACAGAGGATTCATAAGAGTAATGACTGTTGGAAAATGTCCCCGGAGGCTTATGGAGGGCAAAGGTGATCTAGGCCTGTATCTCTGGGCAGCGGTGACCAGAGGTGCCGTTTCTGTTGACGATGAAGCCTTCAAGGCAGCGCCAGCTCAGGTCAGCCCCGTGCTCAAAGACGTGAAATGCCACCATTCTCATGATCGCTTGTGGGGCAGACTCTTCTGACCTGGAAGGTTTCCACTGTCTGATTTGGGGAAGCAGACAGGCAGGCCTTTCTTCCGGTCCATCTGTCTAGAGTCTGGAAGCTCTGTTGAGACCTGTTTGGCGTCAGAGCAACGTGCACGCCTCCCCTGGCAGAGGGCTGGGGCCTGGACATGCAGTGCACGGGTCGGGAACCAAACCCAGGTTTCCTGAAGGGGAGGTGAGAACTCACCCATGGAATCCCATCTCCTTACAAGCTCCATTGTCTGGACCCGCCCCAGGGGCTCCCAGCGATAACGACCCTGTGTGCAACTGGACGCAGGCCACCCAGTCGGGCACCCTCCTCTCCATATTGCCATGTTTGTGCCCATCGTTACAGCCACAAGGTCCATCCGCCTTGCTGGGCGCTTCCTCGTGTCTCGGACCCTCTGCTTTACCAAGCACAATGTCCTTCCA
>PVJH01015638.1:0-52858 GCA_004026705.1 Nesogale talazaci | reverse complement strand
CAAAGTGGCACAGTGCAGCAGCAGCCGGGCTCTTTCCCCCCACCCGATGGCCCTATCTTCTCGGTCCTGGGTGCACAGGCAGGGCATCCAGAGGCTTCCACTCCAAACTCTTGCTTTTCCCGGACTCATACGGGGAGGTGGAGAAGGACCAAGTTGCAGGGTCCCTGTGGGGGTCACAGGATGGGACAAGCCACTCTTCCCTCAGGCCACCAGTTCCAGCCATGGCTAGGTGCCTCCGGCTAACTCCTCAGGCCGCATCCCAGCACGAGAAGGGAGTCATCGTGGTCGGCCGGTTTCACAGAGGGTGAGGTAGAGGTGCTGGGCAGTGGGCAGGAGGCCTGGAGCGGGAAACTGGCCCTGTCTCTCAAGCCTTGTGGCTCGGGACAAAGCAGAAGGGCTGCTGACCATATGAAGGTCGGCCGTTTGAACTGGCCAGCATTCCGTGGAGAGAGAGAGAAGCAGTTTTCTGCTCCGGGGAGGCGTGACTGAATGGGACACCTCAGGGGCACACCTACCCTGTCCCACAGGCGGGCGGTGTGTCGGCATCGACTGCGGGGCAGGGGGGTCGGAGGTGGGCTATGGGCTGTCAGGAGGGTGGTGGGTTGTGCAGTGGCTGAGATTGGGCCGGTGGGAAGTGTCACCCCAAACTCTAGGTCACATGATGGCCGCCTGGGGTCAGTCTCAGAAAGGTCAGGGTGGCTGGCGTTTATCAAGCCCTTGACCTCCTCCCCAGGGCTCCTATTCCTGGAGACATTTATCTGCGAAATGACGCTCCCTATAGAGTTGGGTGGGGCCAGGAGTCTGAGCAGACCCCTTCCTCCTCCTGTGGGAGGGGGGGGGAGATGTACCCCAGACACATGCCAGACATACCTCGCCCTCCACCAGCCCCACCACGGCAGCCCCCACCAGAGAAAGGCCCGGGCCCGGGGGCTTAAGAGGCTGTGAGAAACTCTTGACCGAAACCCACCACTCCCTTCCCACGGTACTCTCCTCCTACCACCGCCCCTCCCCCAGTCCCTGGCGTCTGTTTGAATAATAGTACTCTCTCTCGGCTGGCTGTGTGCTGTTTTCAGAGCTCCTGCACCCCCACTTTCTCCAGGCAGCCTGGGCTGAGGCCAACTGCCTCCGAGGAGCTGAGCCTGGTCAGGATGGGGACAGGGCAGCGTGCCCAGGTACCTGACTCCCTCAGTGCTCCTGACTGCGCCCCCACCCACCTCTCCTCAGGACCCAGGACAGGTCCCTCCGACCAAACAGAAATGGGGCTGGGCTCACTTCGCCGGCCTGGCAGGGCCAGAAGCATGTGGTCACAGGGCTGAAAACCCGCTTGGACGGGCCTGGTCGGGATGTCTGTGCCCCGGCCCGGGAGGCAGATGGTCGTGCCATCATTGACCAGACCTCCAGGTCTCTAAGAGGCTGTGTGGCCTTGCCCCAGGTTCAGTCTCCCCACCTGGGACCCCCACACCCACCGCCACTGAGGCAATTCCACCTCACGGTGACCCTGGAAGCCAGAGCAGACCCGGTTCCGAGACGGCACGTTGCTGTCAGGAACAGCCAGCCTCACCTTGCTCCCGAGGGCCGGCTGGTAGGTTTGAGCCACCGACCCTGTGCTTAGCAGCCCCAGTGCTTAAGCCCCAGTGCCACCAGGGCTCAGTGGCATATGGGAACAGGGGAGTCATAATCCAGCCACCACTTAGGAATCAAGCTGCCGGCTACTGTTGACCTCCGGCTCCCAGTTCTCACGACCACCCAACAGCCCAGAAGACAGAGGCTCCCAGGGACTATGCGTCGGGTCCCGAGGGGGTCTCAGTCCGAGGCATGTGTAGTGGACGTGCTGAAGTGCGGGCGCGGCTTGCCTCTCCCTGTCTGTCTCCCAGAATGGTTTCTGGGCCCACTGCCCACACTGACCTTGGCCTCCTCGGTGACATTCCACACAAAGGACAGGGCGTTGTAGGCCACCTCCTCAATGTGCTGCACGGTGTTGAAGTTCTCTTTGCAGTCCGCTGAAACACAGCAGGCCACCAGGGTCAGGGGGAAGACTGGGGCCCCCTCCTCGTCCCGAGAGCCCCGGAGGCCCCTGGATGGCCGTCCCTTGGGGAAATCGAGGCCCAGCCTGGGGAGCAGACTTGCTGAGGGCCTCAGGGGGAATCCCTGGCTTAGCCGGCTGGTTTTGAACAGAGGTCGGCTTCGGACTGGTTGTGCGTGTGGAAACTGACCCGCAACGGCAGCACTAGCGGTCGGACCATGGCGACCTGGTGGGGTAGTGGCCAGGTGCGGGGCTGCAGTCTGCCAGGTCAGCGAGGCAAAACCGCCAGCAGCTCCGTGAGAGAAAGACGGGGCTTGCCGTGCCCGTGAGCCGCTGCCGTCTCATCAGAGTGAGACGTGAACCCAGTTGCTACCAAGCGCCCAAGGAGACAGAAAGTGTTTTGAGAAGGATGATGGCAACGTATGCACACACGTGCTTGACACCATGGGTGGGTGGATGGACGGTGATAAGAGCTGTAAGAGCCCCCAATAAAATGATTTAAAAACAAAAACCGTTTCCGTCTCGGACACCCCCAGCGGGCCACATGGAATCAGCACTGACTTGCTGGCAGTGGGGTGGGGGTCCGGGGGACTGACCCCCGCCGTCTAGTCGGCTCCGACTCACAGTGACCCTCGGCAGGGTTTCGGAGGCTGCAGAGCCTCATCTTCCTCCTGCCCAGGGGCTGGTGAGTTTTGAACCACCAACAACGTGGTTAGCCATCCAACGCTCACCAGACAGGGTTTCCAATGGCAGTTGTATCAGGAGCATTAAAGAGAATAGCAGCAACAGCCACTTCAAACAAAGGCAAGTGTCTGACTTAAGGCTATAAAGGACAGAGCGGGACTGCCCGCCTGATTGTCCAAGGCTGAATAGCGCGATGGGAACAGAAAGCCCCCTCTTTCTCTCGCACTGCGGCTGGCGGGCTCGAACGGCTAAACTTGCAGTGGGCAGCCCAGTGAGCAGGCCGCTTCGCCAGCAGAGCTCCTTCACGGCTTACTGGATATACCCACGATGTGACCGGCACCCATCTCATCTTCAGCTATCGGGTGAGCGGTCAGACAGCAGGCACAAAGCGCAGCGAGGACCGGGAGCCCACATCTGTCCGTGCTCCTAGGCTAGCGGGTCTCAACTTGTGGGTCGCGACCCCTCTGGGGATTGAATGACCCTTTCACAGGGGTCACCCATTCATCACGGTAGCAAAATTACAGTCATGAAGTAGCCATGAAAATGTTATGATTACGGGGGGTGGGGGTGTCAACACAACACTAGGAACTGTATGAAAGGGTCGAGGCATTAGGAAGGTTGAGAAGCACTGCCCCAAGTGCTCTCATCAAACCTCCAAAAAAGTCATTTCTTCATTCTCTAGAAGGAGGGATGCCATGGCCCTATCCACAGTGGGGGTGCCAGGACAGGTACAGAAGACCTGCCCCCTGTCTGCTGACAGACCCTGGGGGTCCCAGCTCCCTAAGCAGAAGGCCCAGAACCCTTCAAAGTCCAGCTGCCTGCATTGTGTCTTAATGGGTCAAGCCCTTGATAGGGACAGTCCCTCTGCCTACTAGCACCCCAGGGGTCTATTTATTTATACCACTGGGGTCCCCGGGCTGTGTTTATCCCAAAGCAACACGGAACAGAGGTTGCTACCCCCAAGGCAACAGATGCAAATCTCTGCAGAGAGCCCTCGAGCTGACCTGGGACCAGGTCGAAGGAGGAGGGGGGGGGGACTGGCCAGAGGGGTGGGGACAGGGTCACTGCCTGTCAGGAAGAAGTCTGATGGTGGTGTTTGCCGCGTGCTGTCCAGTCAATTCTGACTCATGTCAACTGTATGTTGCAGCCGCGCATCTTGGGAAGGAGGCCTCTCAGTGGGTTCGAAACACCCGCCTTTCAGCAAGCTGCTGGGTGTTTAGCTGTTTGTGACCTTCAGGGAGCTTCATACTGGCGCCCCCTTATCCTGGATGAGGGGCCCTGCGCCCACAGACCAGCTAACTGGCCCAGAACCAACCCAGGGGGGTTGGAATCCCACTCTGCTCGGGGCAGAGCGGGTGCCAGGTCTCTCTGGGGCCACCGCCTTCTTCTGAAAGGGCAGAAGGCTCACAGGCCCCTCCCCACTGGGTGGCCCTGTGGGGTCAGTCAGCGTGATAGTGAGGAAGGGGCCAGGCACCACCCTTGGCCTCAGGTCAGGCCACTACGCGCACACCAGTGACTCTGACCATCATGACCCCCTGGTTCCACAGTGCACTGAATTTTAACAGACGGCTCAGCGTCCCCTGGGTAAAAAGGGGCGAGGCCAGGGTTTGGTCCCTGACCCCAGAGCCTGCAATGAGGCAATGAGTGGGGGGAAGGAGCGGTGGGGGTCCTTCAATCCCAGGACTTCCTGCAACAGCGGCAGTGGAGGGGCAGTGCCAGCCTGGGTTGTGCAGGTTGGTTCTCCCCACCCTCCCCCCGGGGCGGGCTCTCACCCACGTCGATGACCCGTTGCTTGGCCGTGGGCTGCCGCGAGTGCCAGTGCTTCCAGAAGCGCAGCTGCTCCACCGGGACCTTCTCGTTGTCAAAGACAACCATCACCACGCTCTGCAAGGGCAGCAGGCACCGTCACCCCCACGCCGGCCCTGTCCCCTCCCAGAGCCGGCCGGGGGTGGGGGTGGGGGGCTCTGTGCCCTGCCTCCGTCTTCCCCGTCTGTGGCAATGGGGGCAATAAGCGATCCCACAGCACCCACTCCCAGGGCGCCCCTCCCGCCCTTTCCCAGGCTGCTTCAGGGCCAACACACCTTGGCTTTGTTGGAGGACAGGGTGAGGCCTTTGCCTCCTGCTGGGGTCCGCAGGGTGACGGGGTAGAACTGGCCCTTGTTGAGGTAGGCCATGGGCGACTCGCCCGACTTGATGTGGATGGCTTTGGGGGAGCCCAGGGTGTACTCGAAGTCACTGCAGAGAAGAGGGCCAGGGCGGTGAGGTCGGGTTCCCGGGAGCAGGGCCAGGGGGCTCTGCCCGCTGTTTGCCCGTCACCTGGCTGCGTCTACTTCCTGGGACCCAGCTTCACAGGGTTTTCCTGGCCCGTGGCTGAACAACGCGGCCCCCGTGGTGACCAGAGGGACCGTGGAGAGGCGACAAAGCCACAGAGGAGGCAGGGCCATATGGGTGCTGAGCGTTGACCAGCCACAGATCAGGCTCTGGGGGCAGGGTGGGGGCTGGCCTGCAGTCCCCTGCCTCGGTGGCCAAGGTATCAGTGGGGTCACGGTACCTCCTGGAGCTGGGATAGTCCTCTGGACACGGGGGTTCCGGGGATGTTTTCAGGATATCTGGGAAAAGCAGTGTCTGCGAAGAAACACAGTCCCCAGAGAATAAGTGGCCCTGTTCTGGTGGCGGGGACCTCGTGGGCTGTGCAGTGTACACCCTGGACAACCGACTGTACATGACAACCCAACCTCAGCTCCCGGTATCTTTCTCCCCCAGATTCCAACGCCCCTCCCTGCCTCTCTCCTTCTGTCTCTGCAGGCACGTCCCCCCCTCCCCCAAGGATGTCATGAGGGGTACAGGGCTGGGCCCTCACCTCCTGCGGGTCATCTTTGAAGGTGCTGTCTGGCTGCCAGCGCTGTGCAGGGGGTGTCCCGTGAATGCCCTCGAACAGGGAGCTGAGGGAGCTGTTCTCATACACATCACTGGTGGGCAGTAGGTAGCTGTCCACAGAGCCCGCTTCCAGCTTGCTGGGGCCAGCAGGCAGGGGCGGCACCTTGCCGGGGGTGGGCACGGAGCCCTCCAAGCTCATCAGATGGTTCTTCTTCAGCAGATCCGGGTACTCGGGGGCTCCGGACACGTTCTCCGTCAGGAACTTCATGAGGTGGGTGGGGCTTTCCAGGGGGGTGAGGTCCGTCTCGTAGTCCATGGTATGGTAGCACCTGGGTTGGGAGAGGCGGGCTTCGTGAGAACACCCCTCGCTCCTCCCTGCATCTGCCCGCTGGGGCAGGGCCGGGGACTCCCCCTGGCTAGATTGGAGGGTGCCCACCGCACCGTCATAATGCCGAGGCCCACTGGTTACAGGAGGCTGCAGACGACAGGACTAGGTACAGGCTCAGGGTCAAGGGGGCACTGCCTCCTCTACTTGTTACTAAGCGAACCAAGCCACCGCCATCGAGTCAAGTCCGATGAACAGCAACGCGCTATGGGGCTTCCAAGCCTGCACATCAGGGGGAAGCTTCACCCTTCTTTGCCCGCCTCCCCCACCCCCCCGGCTGTCAGCAGCCTGATGCTTCCCTGCAAAGTCCTTATAGTGCTGGCTAGAGGATAAAACTAGCTGAAATTGGAGTCATTTCTTAGCTGAAGTCAAAATGTCCCTGATTCCCAATGACAGTCCTGACTGAGGCCTGGGGGTGGGGAGTGGGGGCCAGCCTGGTGAAGAAGGACCGAGGAGCTGCACCTCAGGGGACCTTCTCTTACACAAACACATACACACACACACACACTCTACGCCCACTGCCCCCAGGTGGATGCTGACTCAGCAACCCGCTATAGACTGTAAGTCTTCAGGAGAGCACTCAGCCTCACCTCTGGCTCACAGAGCAGAGGACGGATTTGAACTGCGGACGACTCAGCAGTTAGCAGTGCATGGCTTACCCAACACTGCCACCGGGGTTCCGTTTCATCTGGATGGAAGTGGAATAGTTTACAACAAATGGGTAGAGCCTTTGTTAGCAGAAAAAAAAAATGCTAATAATAGTGTAAAAAAAAAAAAATCAGTTCCCAGCAGAGGAGGGCAGTGGCCCTGGGCCAGCCATGTACACAGACACACTGCAGCAGGGACCGAGCTTGCCAGGCCCCTGCCTCAGCAGTCTGCCTTTTCCTGGCACCAAAGAGTCTAAAGAAGGCTTCTGGGCAGACACCTTGGGTGGTCACTTTTGTGAGGACACCGGGTTGGCCAGAAGAGGGAAGTGGGGGGAGGGCGCAGGGGCCGTCCTGTGCTCATCTAGCTCTTGGTGGCCCGGGGTACTTTCTGCAGGAAAGGAACACCAGTGCCCTGAGGCACTGATGCCAGGCAGGGGCCCCTGGGAGCCAGCAGGGGATGAAGTACGGGAACCCAGGTGACCCTGCCCAGTGGGGGCTGTGGGGGGAGGAGGAGGGCGTTGCAGCTGGGGCAGAAAAAGGGCCTCCAGGGCTTTACCAGTTCTGAGGCTTTGAAGTGTGCTTTCAGTAAGTTGACCGCAGGTCTGCAGGGAGTGGGGTGGGAGTGGGAGTGTGTGTGTGTCCCTGTGTGTACATTTTAGTGAGTCTTAGGTTCTTATATCTTTTATGGAAGGTCCCTTCATATCTACATATGTATATATGTATACACACATACATACATACATGTATGCATACCTATACATACATAACATTTTAGTTAGGTTGTATTCCATTCTTTCTACTGCTTTAAAACATAAACTAAAACATTTGCGTGGGTTCCTGAAAGCATGGTGGGCCTGGGACTCCCTGGCACCGTTGGTGCCTCCTGCAGCTAAGGGGCGAGCCAGGCCTGCGCTGAAGGCCGAGGCGGAGGTGTGGGAGGACGGAGAAGCAGAGGCTGGGCATCGGCGAGCCTCACCTCTTTGCCTGGTCGGTCCGGCCTCCGGTGCTGGAGGAGAGAATCCGCTTCTCCTTGGGGCCCTGAGAGGAGGAGGAGGATGAGGAGGAAGGGTTATGAGTGGCTCCTGGACTCCATCTGGCCGCTAGGAGCCTCCGCCTCCTCCCGTGGCCTTGGCAGAGGGAGAAAGCCATGTGGTCACTGGGGTGGAAGCCCACGAGTCCTTGGACTTGGCAGCGGCTTTAGACCTCACGTGGTCTGAAGCCCATATTGGAGAAAGGAACAGCCAGAGTAGAAGAAGTCCCCCCAGCTTAGTGAAACTCCTGAGTGAAAGCCCGCTGCCATCAATTTTATCCCAACTCATAGCAGCCCTTCGTAGGCTCCCCAAGACTGCAACTTTACAGAAGATAGACTCCCCTTTTTCTGGGATATACCTAAGAAGATCTGAACCAAGCATTCTCCCATGGCGCCATCAGGGGTCCCTTAACAGTTAAGAATGTAGAACTTGAAGTCAGGCAGGTTGAATTTTCTGTTCAAAAGTGCTGTGTGACTTGAGACCAATTACTATGCCTCAGGCTGAGCCCCGGTGGCGCAGTGGTTGTGTGGCGGTTCGTATCCAGCAGCAGCTCTCCAGGAGCAAGGCTGGGCCTCCTACTCCCACCAGGGCAATGATGCCCCCCCCCCACAAAATTACTATGCCTCTCTGAGCCTTTGGGTCCATACATTATGGGGGGTTCTCATGCCTGCTTCGAGGGAGCTAGGAAACCTTATCACAAGCAGATACATACACGCTCGATCAGGCTTGCTCCTGGACTATTTCCCGTGTGGAGAGGTCTGGCTATGTGTCTTCCATGTGTTTTCTTACTTAACCTTCGTCAACCTCGCCAGCACGGCTACCAATGTTATCCCCACTATGTGGACGGGGACAGGATCACAGAAGTTCTGTGGCCTTGATAGCGGGGGAGCACGGACTGCAAGGTCGGACTTCTTTGAGTGGGTTCCTAGTTCGGCCACAGGCTGGCTGTGTGACCCTGTCAGAGTCCCTGACCTTCTCTGTGCCTTCAGAGTCCTCGGGGTAAAAGCAGGGATAAGGACCTCATACTCGAGAATTGTCTGGGAACGGTGCTTGACACCTGGGGAGCTCTCTCTAAACCATCATCCCTTTCATGATTGTAATTATACTTTTTATATCTCGGAGCATCGGTGCCTACAGTAAAGAGAGCCAGACCTAGGACTGCTATCCTGCCCAGTGGCTCGGGCCTATGCTCTCAATCACGCCCTGTGGGAGAGAAAGAGGGAAGGCGTCCTGCTCAGGGCTCTGCACCCGGCAGACAGCAGCTGACTGTGTTGTCCAAAGTCGCTCTGCCCCATTTGTGGCAGGAGTCGGTCTCAAACTCCCAACCTGGTACTCTCTTGACGCCATCACACTCTGTCCTCTATCCCAGGGCAGCCTGTGAATGCAGTGGGCTCCCAGACCACCTGGGATAGGGGCAGGGTTGGGAGGGACTAGTCTAAGGAATGAGCGCTTGCCCAGGGAAGCTGGTCTTGCACTTTTTTGGTCTAACTTCAAGCTAAAAATCCCAGTAGATTAGCGGTTCTCAACCTGTGGGTCGCGACCTTTTTGGAGGTTGAGCGACCCTTTCACAGGGGTCGCTTGTTTCATCACAGTAGCAAAATGACAGTCATGAAGTAGCAGCAAAAATAATTTTATGGTTGGGGGGGGGCTGGTCACCACAACATGAAGAAGTGTATTAAAGAGTCACGACATTAGGAATACTGAGGATCACTGGTTTAGACCCAGACTCAGTATCCTGGCTCCCACCGCAGGCCTAAGCATAGCAGCTGATTCCCATTCTTCTCCCATCTGTCTGTCCCCAAGGCCATCAGAAGGCCTGTCCGCTGGGGAGGAGGGGGTAGAGCAACTGCAGTCCACTACACCAGGGCCAAGCCCCGAGAGACACCTCCGGGACTTCTACCATCAGAAGCCTTCCTCTGACTGCCCTCCCCTGCTCCCTGGGGCTTCTGCATACACGGAGAGACTTCAGGGGAAGACAGAGAAAATCCATCTTGGATCCGTAAGTTTGGGGGCTGATTTGCAAAATAGCTCTAAATCTTCAAGTTCAGAGCCAGTTATCTCGACGTCTGGCTATTCGTGCCTCTCCATCCCCACATCTGGGCAAGTCTCCAGGCACGATCACCCAGCCCAGAGGTGGCGAGTAAGCAAGCTTTCTTGGGAAAATTCAGGAGCACTGGGTTAGAAAAGATTCTGCAGCTTCATGGGTCCCCAGTGGGAATGCAAGGTCATCTATCATGCATTAGCCATGCCTGGCATGAGCACTGGCAGTAGGAGGAGTGAGGTCATGCCATGTGTATTTTGTACTTAGAACTGCAGGCCGGTTCAGGCTCCGCTTTTCAGACATGGGATGACCTGACTCAACTGAGAGTCTCCTGGACTCAAGGCCAAAGGTCTGGAAACGATCAGAGAAACATCAAAGGCAGGCAGTCTGTCAAGAAGTGCTTCAGTGGATGTAGTGGTGGCTGGGGCGGGAAAAACAATAGGGCATTGAGGAGAGGGGGCGGGGTAGGGGCCAGAGTGGCTTCTGAGAGAAGGCAGAAGGTGTGTTCCAGGTAGGGGTGGGGGTGGGGTGCTGGAATGGGTGGTGGAGATGTCCGAGAAGCTGGCAGGATCCATGGGCCAGGGGCAGGAAGAAGATGGCAAGCTGGGTGTTGCAGTGCTGGTGTGCACCTGGACGAGGCAGGGGACTCCCGCGCCCTTCCCTTCAACACCATGGGCTAAGTGGGCATGGTGGGGCAACAACATCGGGGTGCTGGGGACGGATGGCCGGGATGGGGCTCCTCCCAGAGCTCAGTGTCTCGGGAGGGGTAGAGAGATGAGGTGTGAGCGTGGCAAAGATCTAAGGGTCAAGGTCAAGACGATGCCCAGAGTGCCTGGAGGAGGCTCAGAAGGATGACCCCGGGAAGCCGGCCCCTCCTCGAGGAATGAGTGAGACCCCAGGATGGCTTGGACTGACAGCCTCGGAGAGTAGGGCTCAGCCTGGAGAGGAGGGTGTGGGAAGGACGCCAAGCAGAGGGGACGGCCTGTATGACAGCTCGGTGGGGCGAGAGGGCACGTGAGGAGGACCGGAGGGGGCCTTGCCGGGAGATGTGCCGGGGTGGGGGCATACCATGTAGTAGTCGTAGAGGAAGCTCAGGGCCGCCACACTGTCGTCATCCCCGTTCACCCGCATCATGGCCTTCGTGGCCGCCGTCAGGGGGTTCTCCAGGTAGGTCTTCCAGGCTTCGTCCTCGTTCGTGTAGGGGAACTTCTGGAAGTTGATGGGGTCGTTCTTCAGCAGGCGCACAGACCTGAAACTGGAAGGCAAGGGGGGAGAAGGGTCAGGCTCAGGTTGTCCCAGCGGAGGCTCTGAGAAAACTTGCAGCCACTCTTCCCATCCCCGGGGGGCGGCGAGAGAATGACCAGAGGCTGGCTCAGTCACCGACATGGCCCTGGAACAGCTGTAGACCGGGGGCTGCAAGGATGACCCGTGGAGACAGGCTTCAGAGAGGAGCCAGAGATGCCTGCTCAAGGACAGTTCTTCTCACACGGGAGCTGGAGGGCAGGGGAATGTATTCACCGGCTACCCAACACACACGTGCTATACAACCCGGCGGGCGTTGAAGCTCTCCTCCAGACTGAAAGACCCAGGGGGCTGGGGCTCATGTCTGGTCGAGGAGGAAGTGTGGCCAGTGGCAGAGAGAGCCCTCACGCGGAGCCCGCTCTTGGGAAGAGGCATTGGAGATGAACTATCCGGGAGGAGGGCCCACAGCAGCTGCTTACGTGCCAGACCAGGGGCTGCCAGGCCTGGGCACTGATGTGAGGAGCAGGGGCCAATGCAGGACGTGTGCTCCAGGAGGCAGGCCACGTGGGTCAAAGGAAAGAGACCAGGGAAGGCGTTGGGGAGGGAGAGGCGCATGTTTTATTTATTTTATGGACCGAGGGGTACCATGGGAATACATGGGAACGGATAACAATTGTCAAGGACTTCCTCTTGCTTGGATCCACAGTCCATGCTCAAGGAAGCCAGTCAGGGATTATCGGGGCAATCTGCTGCCCAAGACCCCTTTTAAGTGCTGCAAAGCAAGGGGGTCACTTTGAGGAGTAAGGTGCACCTGACCCAAGCCCTGGTCTCTCCGTTGCTTCATGTGCATGGCAAAGTTGGACACGCAATAAAGAAGACCACTGAGGTACCGAGGCAGTTAAATGGCGGTGCTGGAGAAGCCTCTGGAAAGCACCATGGACTGCCAACCAGGGGACACCAATCTCTCTTGGGAGAAGTCGCCAGAATGCCATGTAGGGGCACGGATGCCAGGATGCGTGTTGTCAAGAGGGACCAGTCCCTGGAGGAGGACCAGTCCCTGGGCTGGGGAAAGCAGAGGGGCCGTGAAAAGGAGGAAGGTCCTTGGAGAGGTGGAGGGAGGGACACAGTGGCGGCCACAATGGACAGAAGTAGAAGAACACTTGTCGGGCCGGTGCAGGGCAGCCAGTGCGGTGTTGTTCAGGGGGTCGCTCTGAGTCGGAACCCAATTTGACAGCACCGACCACCCCCACCAGTTTCCCTTAGAGTCGGTGGTGAGGATGACGCCACTAGGCCCTGGAAGGGCAGCGTTGGGGTCACGACACGGAGTGGACGATGGCGGTGAGAGCACCAGGCAATCGCTGAGCACCGGCCACGTCTGGGGTGTTGGGCTTACACTTATCACAGCGTCACTCACTCGCTTCTCCCAACAAGCCAGTGGCAGGCAGGGTATTGCTGTGATTCCACAGGCCAGGAAGCTGAGGCTCTAGGAGTTAGGGGAGGTCCCGGTTACTGAGAGACCTAGCAGGGATTCAGATGCAGGTAGGGCACTGCCAGTCCCCAGCACAGTGTTCTCAGCAGAGCTGGAAGGGCTCGTTCAAGCTCTGGTTGCTGCGTTCCCTCCCTCCCTTCCTCCCTTGCCAGGATTTCGATGGCTGCCGAGCTGCCTGGTGATGCAGGGACCATCGCCCGTGGCTTAGGACATGCTCAACAATGGAGGCAGGAGAGTTCTGTGCTCATTTAGACTAAGAGTGCGAGGGACAGTGGTCAGAAACAGCATGGGGACAGGCAGGCAGGGCCAGGGGCGGACAGTGGTGGGCCACCTCCTTTTCCAGATGGGACTGAGGGGTTCACTCGGCCATGTTAGGAGCACGGGAAGCCTGACAGCTGACAGTTATTGTAAGACACACACACACACACACACACACACACACACACACACACACACTCGTTATCTCTTCTTTTAAAGGGCACTGCAAGGTTGGGAAAAGCGCTGGGTAGTGTGCCCAGTTCACAAGAGCAGCTTGTCACCCAAAGGCGGGCGGTTTGAATCCATGCAAACGCCCCTGGGAAGAAAGGTCTGGTGGTCAACCTCGGAAAAACCAGCCAGGTGGGGGTCTCCCTGCCTGGTATCCACTCGCTAGGACAGCACCTAGGGCTGCCCTCAAGGGAAAGCGCACTGGCTTCCTGTCACAGAAGGCAAAACTCAGCCTTGGGGAAGATAAGAGGACCCAGCTCGCACACGCCACTTCGGCAGGGATTTTAACCCAGGTTGGCCAAGCATCAAAGCCGGGCATTTCCACAGGGCAGGAGGCCCTCGGCCACAGGAGCAGAACGCCCTCATGGGAGAACTTCAAGCAGCGTGGCAGACCCGTGGGTGGGCGAAGACCTCTGCAAATCATATTCTGCTGCCCACCCACCCGGCTTCTCCCTCCAGGCTCAGATCCAGGCCACACCCCAGGTAGGGAGGGGTGGGGTGGGGGTGCAGCAGTTCTCCCAGGGGCGGTGTCAGCTGGGCCACAGGGTTGCCCCTCCCACTAGGTCTTCGGGAACAGGGTGTCGGGCTCTGAGAGGGAGGGAGAGGGAGCTGTCAGGCATCAGAGAGAAATGACAGAAACCTTCCTGTGGCAGGAGTGCAGGTCGGGAGGCACACCCCGAGTTTCTGCTGCCATAAATCACGGGCCTCGAGACACCGAGGTGAGAAAAGGCCCCTCCTAGCTCCCTCTGGGCCTGGGGGTGCAGGAACCCCCCTGAGCAAGCCCAGAGAGGCCACCCTCATCACACGGCCAGCCAGAGTCTGAGGACACTCCCAAACTGGGGGAGGCATGTTGGACCCCCACCAACTGGAACCCCCTGAACTTGGCACTGCTCCTCACTTGGAAAATGGGCCTCAGGAAAGGATTTTGAGGATTCACGTCCTTGATGCCTGACACCTGCTTAGAGCTGCTCGGGCACCTTGTAGGTGCTAACTCACTCTAGCTGGCGTGCGACTTGCAGCTGGACGTGGAGGGCTGCGGGGAGGTACCAGACAGTCACCCAGCAAGGCAGTGGCCGAGCTTGGAAAGACGTACCAAGCTGATGTTACCGATCATGAACCGCTTTGATGAGTCTTTTTGAAAATTAAATTAAATTAAATGAGCCTTTTTGAAAATTAAACCAAAGCCCAGATAATCCCTGCTGTTCCCCGGAGAGACTTCTGGACCAGAGGAGGCTCCTACACATCCCACTGCAACCTCAAAGTCCAGTGCCAGACACTAGGATTTTAACATTCGCAGACACTAAACCAATGGCTTTCTTGGATGGGTCAGCCAGGCTCCTCTTTACAACAGCCCAAAGAGATGGATATGAGGATCTCATTCCCCAGAAAGCGGGCCAGGGGCTGAGACTCCAACAGGTGGTATCGTCTGCTCGAGGTCCCTCGGCTGGTAAAAGGGAGAGAAGGCTCCCCTTGAACCTGAGCCTAGATGGACTTCCAACATGTGCTTCTCTCCTTTCTACATGCCTTTCCTAGTTTGGAAATTCCCCCTCTCTGGGATACAACGAACCGATTCTCGGCTGGAAAACAGAACAGGATTCCCAACCCACACAAGGCTGGAGAGGCGAGGTGAGAAGCCAGGGAGGGACTGGAAGGACCAGGCACCCACTCCCAACTCATACCACCACTCACCTTTATGTTCCAAGCCTGAGCTTTTTTTTTTTTTTTTTTTTTTTGGTACAGAAAATCCTGCCGGTGGACCAGGCCAGCCTCGGCTTGTGTGCCAATTCTGAAAGCCAAGAACTTTGGGGCCTCTGCTCTCTGGAAGGCTGAAATGAGTGTGGAGGAGGGAGAGGAGGAGAGGAGAGGGAGAGGAGAGCGGGCACAAGCATTGGGTAGGGTGAATAAGAACAAGGGTCCAAGAAGAAGGGGCTGCTGTTCATGGGTGACGGAGCCAGAGAGGGAAAGTCAGGGGACTTCCATTCTCTGAGGTCACCACGGGAGGAAGGAGCGGTGATTGCGAGAGACCTGGTGACTGTGTGTCCGGGGGTAAGGCAGGCTGGCCCTCTGAAGCTACTCGCCATCTGTTCAATGGGTAGATTGAGTAGCTTGGCTGAGCGTGCTAGCAAAGACTGCTCCCAGGGACGACGGGCCACACACAAGCCTGTAGGTTCATGTGAGTTAGTGGCTGCATGTTAGGGAGAAAAGCGGAACACAGTTGTGGGGTTCAGAGTCACCAGGGTGGCTCTCTAGCATGGGGGGCTTGGTCACCGGCCATCTCTCATGAGCTGTTAGGGAAATCACAAGAACTAGGGGAGGAACAGTGCCACTGCCTGGGGCAGAATCGGTGGTTGGTACACAGCTCCCCCCCTCCCCCCACTGCAACTCCAGAGCCCCCAAAGGAGAGTTAGGGAGAGACTCTGTCCGAGGTTCTTCAAGGAGCATCCTTCCCCAACCTCCTGTCCCCGAACCGGGTCCTGTGTCAACCCAAGAGAGATAGCACGATCACCTCTTACCTTGACTTTCATGTTCATTATCTTGTGGTATCTCCCAGCATCCAGGAGGTGGCATTGCCCCTAATTTACAGATCAGGAAATCGGCAGGAGCCTTTAAGTGACCTGATCCCAGGGCCTGGCCAGGGCACCACAAAGCCCCAGCTGCCTGGGCCCGGGCCTGGGGACTCTTGTCACGAATCACTTTTCCACCAAGTGACTCCATTTCGAAAGAAATGGAGACGATAGAAGGGGGTGGAGGGAAGAGAACAAACCTGAAAAAAATGCCCCTGGATGGGGTCCATCCATCCCCTCAACAAGGATCTATCAGGTAATTCCTATGTGATGGGCCAGACCCTGTCCTGGGAGTGAGAGTCAACAAGGTCCCGCCCTATTGTGGAGGCTGTTTTAATGGCAGCAAGGCAGATGTGACCCCTCAAACAAACAGCCGCGGTCAGACAGGTGGAGACGGTCCGAAGGAAAAGCAGCAGGAGGACCCCTGAACTGCCTGAACCCGGTGAGTGGCCGGAAGTTGGCTCAGCAGTGGAGGGGGGCGGGGTTAGAGTAGGAATGGAGAAGGGTGGGGAGCATCTTGGACATTCCAGATGAGAGAGAAGGTAACATCAAAGGCAGAAGCCTGGAACCGTTCCCAGGGCATGTCCGCCTACTATGTGCCAGGTGTGAACCAGGTGTTTTGCATAGGTCACTTTGTTTCAAGGAAGGCCAGCCCACTGAGGAGGAAACTCGAGTCCAGGATTTGATCATCACCCGCATTTGCATGGGGAATATTTTTCAACCTGCTTCTCATACCCCTGTCATCACGACTGATCCCACAGTGCCCTGGGAGGAAGGGAGGGAAGTTAGAACTCTTCCCCTGTGATAGCAAGAGGAGCAGCCGCTGACGTGTCCAAGGCTTCCCAGCGGGGCCCTCGCTGTATCAAGCCTCGAACCCTTCCCAGGACACCTCCTCTTCCTTTGGGAGAGAGTCGGATACGTGATCCAGGAGGAGAGGCTGAAGCGGGGAGCTTCCTGAGGCTCCCCTAGCTTTTGGGGTTGTGCAAACTGCCCAGGGGCCTGTGGAGGGGAGGGCCTTTCCCTGGCAGGGGTGTGGTGCCGCTTGCTCCATGCCCAGTCAGCCTCTTGGGCTCCTGAGGCCAGCGCTCCTTTCTCGGGGCATCAGGATGGAGGACAAGGAGCAGGCGGGCAGGGCCGCCTCCCAAGTCCTGGGTGACTGGAAATGCCATTCCTGCCGGGGCCCTTCATACTCCCAAAGAGGCCAGCGCTGCTTTCTTGGTCATAAGTCAAAGCCTTGTGGCACCCTTCCCTTCTCTTCCAATTTGAGCAACTCAGGGCACAGACAGACCTTAGAAACAGCTCCAGAAAGGAGTCCCGACAGACTGGTTTTAACAGGATTGGAACTGCAGTGCCGCCCCCCTCTCCATGCCCCCCCCCCTCCGCCCCTGAGACAGACAGATAGACACACACACACACACATACATTCACTTCATTTCCAGCCCTGCCTTGATCAGCACCTCCAGAATCCAGAGAGGAGAAAGGACTTGTATTTAACACTACAGAATGTGGAAGAAAGCAAAGGACGAGCCTCACCCCCACTGCAGGGAGTGTCCCGCCCAGGGGCGATGCCAGCCAGCTGGGCCCCACTGCCCTGCAGTGTGAGGAGGAAGAGTTGAAGGGGCCACCTGAGACGAGGACTGACACCCAGATACACCCAGTCACTGGGTTGCCAAACCGTGCTCTGAGCCACCCAGCCTCCCCGGCAGTGATCAATCACACTGCTAATTACCCACTGGGAAGCCCGGGGTGCTCCGGGAGGACTCACTCTCCAGGCAGCCCCGCACAAGTGCTCCCTGTGCAAGGCACAGAGCTCCAGGGTGCTCCAGTCTGCTGGTGGCCCAGCTGGTTTTCTGGATGCAGCTTGTGAGATGTGCCTTTTCACATGGGCGGTGGGGGTGGGCGTGGGGGGACTGCTCATTTGAGGACCCTACAGGCCCTCACCACATGGCCCTGTGGTAGCTCCGTATGAACGAGGCAGTATGAGCCCCACAGCCACACGGATCTGTATTCCAGCCCCAGCTCTGCCCCTTTCTAGCTGTGTGACTTTAAGCCAATCCTTTGCATTACTTTTCTCACCTGTCAAATGTTGTCAGCCTTATTCTGGGAGCTGCCGTTCACCGAGGGAGGGCCTGCTTACTGGTGGCCAGGTGCTGACCAAACCGCGTCCAGTCACCGTCTCGCTGAAGCTTTTCAACAGCGATGTGAGCTCGGACGGTTGTAAGGCGGAATGAGCTCATATAGGTGCGGGCATAGAATACAGGGGCTGAATCTTACCCACGCTCATTTGGTGGGGGCCCCCCAGCAACGTGCACTGGCTGCCTTTCTCTTGCTGTTCACATGGGCCATCTTTTCCCAGTGGGCACCAGACTGATGGCATGGAGATAACCCAGATAAGAGGGGCAAGCACAGCCAACTTCATCATCAGGACCCAGGTGGGCAAGTTGAGGACCGTCAGGCTCCAGCCAACGATTTCCCTTGCATGCAAAATTAATTATGTGCCATTTTCTAATTACACCAGAAACTCACTTTCTCCCTTTTGAAAATGAAACAAAACCTTTCCACTATGGGAACTTTTTTTTCATGTCTCCCAGTCTTGGTTTCTTGCCTAATTTGGGGGTCCCTCCCTCCTATTGTTTGTTTGATGAATGGGGCAATGCATCTCTAAACCAGGGTGCCACATCCCTTCTCTCAACTGAGAGTGACTGAGGGTTATTCAGAGGCAGGCCCTGCGTTGCCCCTGATTCTTACTGATCTCCTGGGAAGGCCCAGTGAAATAACATCAAATATCAAGGAGATGAAGCGCCCTTTAGGGCAGCGCTTCTCAACCTGTGGGTCGCAACCCCTTGGGGGGGGGGTCGAACGGCTCTTTCACAGGGGTCGCCTGATTCATAACAGTAGCAAAATGACAGTGATGAAGTAACAATGAAAATAATTTTATGGTTGGGGGTCACCACCGGAGGAACTGTATTAAAGAGTCGTGGCATTAGGAAGGTTGAGAACCACTGACCTTTCTTAGGAGGTAAAAGGCATAGAGAAAGGGCCGTTTTCGGCCAGGATCATTTCCCCTAATTGCATAAAAGGAAAACCAGGTTTCAGGGAGGAGGAGGAAGACAAGGCAGAAGAATGAAGTTATTACATACAGTTAGGCCCTATGCCTCTCCCTCTTCGGACATGCCCTTTGAGCAGATGTTATTATACCGATCAATATGGCTAGAGTCCAAAGACCAAATCATTAGGCAAAAATGGAAGATGACCACATCAGATCACAAAGCAGAGGATGGCATCATCACATATCTGCCAACAGGTCATTGTGAAGCATGGCATACCACCCCATGCATCACAGCCAGTGTCACTCTCTCCTCACACGGCAGCGTTCTTTATAACCGGACATAGGTGGTTACTGTGCACAAATATGTACGGGAGCTGAGAGAAAGACGAAGCTGTCTGCTCCTTCGAGATTTACCCCCTCTAAGGTCGCTAGGAGCTGGAACCGACCAGACGGCAGTTGGCTAGGTGGAGGAGCTGGGCTTCAAACACCTGTTCTGACCCCCGTGAAAACTTCCAGCTAGCTGACTCTGAAGACACAGGGCACCTCCATTCTCCCAGTTCTCTGCCCCATCTTCTTGGCCAGTGGCTTTTACATTTGGCAACACATCAGAATCACCCGGAGGGCTTGTTAAAACACACACCATGCTGAGCGCCACCCCCAGAGTTTCTGACTCAGGAAGACTGAGGCATGGAATTCGCATTTCTAACAAGTTCCCAGGTGATGCTGATGGTCCAGGCACCACACCTGGATGATACAAACCCATAGACCCTCTCGGAGATAATAAGTACCTCACTTCACTTTCTCAAAAGTAACAAAGCAAACCCTCCCCCCCCCCTCCACACACACACCTTTATAGGACTTTCAGTTCTTCCAGAGAGCAGACAAGCCTCAGCTTTGATGCCCAGAATGACCAGTGGCTTTGAACCCGGGATCCTCAGGAAATGTGAACATTGAGGAAAACCGGTAACAGAGAAGAGAATCCGCGTAAGGTACTATCCCACCACCCAGAGACTGCGCCTTTGGCCGTGTGACCCATCTCACTGGCGGCAGCGAAGATCTGTGCTTAAGCCCCTTTCTCTGAAGCACTGCCCCCTTCCACTTCCCGCCCTCGGTGTGCAGGATTTACCAAGCACCCCCCCTGTCTGGTGCAGAACTGGCGTGCAAAAGGGTAGGCTGTTATTTTGGCTTTAAGGACACGGAGAGCTTGGAAGATCCAGTTTGTCGGTCCCCTGCTGCCTCCTCTTCCTCGGCTTGGGACCCCAGGGCCGGCCCGACCCCTTGGTTCTCTGCGCGCGGGTGCCGGGGTGCGGGTCCACGGAGCCCCCCAGGGCGAGCCCCGCGCACCCGTCGGGGCGCCCGCCGCCGCCGTTAGCGTTGTCTCGCAGCCTCGCGGCCCAGTGCGCCGGTTTTACAGCCGGGGCTTAATAATGAGGGCTTTTAACTTTTCATTCAGCAGCAGCGTAACTCGACTTTTAATAACACACCTCGTGCACGACAAAAATTTGCTCCTGGCAATCATGGTTTCGACCACAAAACCACAGCGGGGAGGCGTTCCCGGTTAACTCTTTCAGCGCTCCAGGCCGTCTGGAGCCTGCGCTCGGGAGATCAGATAGACGGTCGCTAGGCAGCGGGTGCGCGCCCCCACGGCCGGGCCCTGGGCCACTTCCCTGCGGGGGACCGGGCGGGGGCGGGGGCGGGGGCGGCCCGGAGGCCAGACGGCGGCGGGGCCCTGGGCTGGGGGAGGATCGCGATGAGGGCGGTGCCTCCTGCACCCCCCGTCTCTCACGCTCCCCATCCAGCGGCCCACTGTGTGCCCACGTGCCGACCCTCCCCAACCCCAAGAGGTGGTACCTGGTGCCTGCCTGCAGGGCGGCGGAGAGGAGCGGGCACACAGTAGGCCCTTGCCTTGGGGCACCTGTGCTACAGGTGGAGTTTGGAAGGGGCCCGGAGGTAGCACCCAGGGGAGCTACGGGCAAACTTCAGCTAGCCCCGCGGGCACGGAGCCCTAGAGGCAGGCGCCCTGGAGCCTGCAGGTCGCACTCTGGCGCCAGCCCTTTTCCCGCCCGCCCGTCCGTCCGCGGAGGGCAGCCCCAGCCCCGGCGCAGCGACTTCCGGCGCCCCGGGCGCCGCCCCAGCATCCCTTGCGGTGGCTCTAGCCCGGGGCCGCTGCCGGCTGCAAGCACGGAGCTGAGCGCCCGAGCGCGAGCGCTTGCGGAGGCCTCGGCTTGGCGACACTCCCCGGCGGCGGCGCTGGGCCTGACCACATGAAAGGGCCTGCCCTTGCCACTGTCAGCTGCCTCCAGCTGGGTTCCGCCTGCCTCGCCTTGGCCTCCACGCTCCTCAAGACCTGCCTTCCACCTGCCGTCGAGGCGGGAGGCTAGCGCTGGCTTCTGGAGCTGTTCCCCAGGGCCGGGGGGGTTCACATACACAAGTTCCCTCTCTAGGCTGCCCTCGACACCACTCCAATAAAAACACCAAGGACAGACCCTTCACAGCTGCGGAGCCCATTCCGACGACAGCGACCCTATAGGACCAGAGAACTGTCTCTGTGAGTTTACAGTGACCGAGACCCGAGGAGCTGGCCGGCCGTTCAGAACGTGCGGTTCACAGCCAACCACCCATTCCACCAGGGCCCCTTTCCTCTCCACCAGTAGTTGTTTGTAGGCCTCAGTTTACAGGGGGGAAACCGGGGCAGGAAGAGGACACATTTGCCACCATCCATATCTGGTCAGTGGTGGAATTGAAGAGTAAGAATGCCAGTTGGTTTCTACACACACAACACCAAAAGAAAACTCTTAGGTATTACCCCCCAGCCCCCAACTCAAAAACAAACCCCACTGCCACCCACAGTCGATTCCCACGTTGTGGCAGCTGTATAAAAAGGTAAGATTAACTACAGGTCCCAAACCTGCCCTGGACACCTTGGGGAGGAACTCAGTGGCAGGGACTGAGCAGCTAGAGGACCCTCAAGAGAAGCCCTGAGTGCCATTGTACCTGCAGGCGCAGATGAGTCCCCCAGGCACTGAGAAACTGCCACTGTCATCCCAATGGTGGCCTCAGAGGCTGCCTGCAATTACTCAGTGGGAGCTGGTTCCTCACTCCACCCTAGGCTCAGGTTTTCCCTGAAATTGTCCTGCCCTTAAAAAAAAATTCCAGAGAAACCGTGACTGTCAGCGGATCTGGCTTCAAAACTCCAAGTCATTAAGGAGGAGAAAAGCAGACCTTTCTGTTCCAGTAGCTCTGCTTCTGTGCCCTGCAGGACAGTGGTGGAAGAGTCTGGCTGCCCTCCACACTTCCAAGCAGCAGGTCTGAGTGGGATGGAAACACATCATTTTTCATTTCTTTTTCGGTTGGGGGGTGAGTGGTTACTTCAAGTATGGAAAATAGAAGGCAGAGGTTTGGAAGTGCTTACTGATGGGTCACTGTAATATGGAGTAGTGGTGTAGTGGCTTTCTCACTTCTCTTTAGGAGACTTCACATCAAATACTTCTCGAAAGCGTGGCTTTCCTTCAATTCTCAGGAACTGTTTGATGTGGGTACTACTATTGGTCCCAAATGGTGGGCTAGGACTTGCCTAAGGTCACAGCTAATGAGGGACAGAGGCAGAGGCTTGAACTCAAGTGCTCCAAAACTCGTGCACTTACTGTGTGTGAACGCAAAAATTCATTAAAGAGAAACCCGATGACTATTCACCTCCGGGACTGTCCTGTGAAATAGTTGGGAGTACCGGGAACCAGCTAATGTCATGGACTCCCAACTGTACTGCTTTTGGGGGCTTCAAGTGCTTCAAACAAGCTCTTGAGTGGATGGAAAAGCCATCTTTTTCAACTCTCATCTCCGTCCATTCACCACTGAGAGCGGCAAGAAGAGCAGCGTTGTATTTTAGAAGGCTGGCTTCTCCTGCTCACTCCCAGCATCCAGGCACAAAAAGCAGCCCAGCCTTACTCCATCTCCTCCGAGGGCTGGGCTTGAAGGCCAGCCCCAGTCAGCTGAGACTCTGCCTCTCAGATGTGGCTCCGGCATCCTCCCGGGTAACAGAGGTGACCTCACTGAAAACCACCTCTCGGCTGGCTGGCCCGGCCTTAGAACTCTCTCTAAAGGAGACAGTGTGTGAATCACAGCGTTAGCCCCTGGCTCTGTGTGAAGCATTTACAACCTGGATCACACTCTGAACTCTGGTGAATCCTACAAGGTGCCCTTGTACCCATCTTCCAGGCGTGGATAACGAAGTTCCGCAAAGCCGGGTGATGTGTTGCAGGTCCCAGGGCCTGGGAGGGGCCGAGCCGGGATTTAAATCCGGGCCGAGCTGATTTGGGAGGCTCAGGTCCCCACTGCACTGTTGCCTTATCCCTGAGATCATTCCAGAGAAACTCAGCTCTCTGCCCAAGACAGCTCTGAGAACTGTCTCCCCCCCCCCAGCCCCCACCCCCATGAGGGTCTTTTTGGCAAGCGGACAGAAAGCCCGATGGGATGGGGGCGAGGTGTCTGGTTTCACGAAGTGGTACGGAGAACCCGTGCACGCTCCCTCCCCGGCTGTTCCGCAGCAAGCGAGCGAGAAAACACGACTTTCCCAGGGCAGCCCTCAGCCCGCACCTGAGGCGGGCCTGCCCCGACACGCCGAGCGGGGACGTCAGCCCATTCATTCGCCCTGACAAATTGCTCCGTGCGTCCGTCCCGGCGCCGGCCTCCCGGCTCCCGAAACCCCCCGCCAGCCAGCCAGCCTCCCCCTCGGCCGGCGCGGCCGCCACCCCCGCCGGGTACTCACTCCAGCTCATTCGACATCGTCCGCCTCCCGGGGTGTCCAGGCTCCGCCGACCGGCTCCGGCTCCGGGGCTCCGCTGACCGCTGCTTTCTAACTCCGGCCCGCCGCCGACATCCCCCGCGCAGGGAAGTGTGTGATTTCTGGCGAGGTCGGGGTGTCGGGCTTTTGCTGACAGGTAGGTGCCCGGCAGGCCCCTGATTGGCTGGGAGGACAGGTGCCTGCGACGGCAGGTAGAGCCCGACAGGTGCAGCTGTTAACTCTTGGCCTGCCTCGCGGGGGGCGGAGCCACGGGGCGGGCGGGGTGGAGCCGGCCAATTCCGGGCTGGGTGAGGGGGCGGGGGGCGGGGCGCAGGGAGGCGGGGCCAGGGGCGGAGGGAGGAAAACATGTTGGAAAGAGGCGAGGGGAGCTGGAGGAAAAGTACAGGGACAAACAGATACTTGGCTGAAAGGCGATCTCTCTTCGTGCTTCGGCTTCGTGGCCCGGATCCCTGGGAGAACGCCCCCCTCTCGACCCCCCCCCAATTCCCCGGTGCCTGCTCGGCCGACCTCCACTGGGGCTTCTCGTTCCTGTGTGGGTCTCGGAGCCTCCTCTCAAGATCTCCTTTCTGAATGACCTTTGACAGTGACTTCGGTGACCCAGTTTGGGAGTTATTATCCCTGCACCCCCCTACCCGCAGTGGACACATTTTACCGGTGTGCAAGATGAGGTAAAGGGACTTGCTCAAGGGCAAGCGAATGTCAGCCCCAGTCAGAATCTTTAAACATCTCCACTGACCACTGTCCCCTTGAGTGGAAGTGGATGACCTCAATTTAGCAAGCACTCCCTGAAACCCTACTGTGTGTCAGGTTCCGGGGAGGTAGGGCCACACTGCCCATGAGGAGCTAACAACCACAACGAGAGGTGTGTGTGTATGGGGGGATGGGGTGGGGGAGGGGGTGCTTTCACTTGGCAGGATAAGCCATCTGCACCGCTGTGGGCAAACCGCATACCTGCCGGCCAACACAGAGGGATGGAGAGTGAGGTGGAAGGTGGCCACCCCTGAAAACAGTAGCCTGCTGGGCATGTCACAGACTCCGAGGGCCACCCTCTGCCTGGAGAAGGCCAGGGGAAGACGTGTGTTAGTCAAAGAGCTGGGGGACTCCTAGCCCCCAGCTCATTCGGTCAAGAGAGGACCCACAGACGCTACAGGAGCGGGCTGGAGCCGAGCGTTCTCAGAACTTCCTCCAGGATTAATTCAAGCCACAATCTCAGCCCACGATCGCCGTATCTTTTTTCTGAATCTCTCTCTGTTCTCCCTCCCCCACCTTCCCTTGTGGCAGATTATCTCGGTCTTCCTAGGCGCCTCACCTTGGCCCACTCCTTTCTCTCTCCCGGGGAAGGCGGGGTTTCAGCTACTCCTGCCAACGGACTGGAGGTTTTCGGGGTAAAGCCAGAATCCGAAACTGCGTGCTATCTTAGCATGGGCTCAGACCGGTGGGGTGGGCGGCCCTCCTGGGGTTGAGAGTTACCAATAGAGGCAGTGTATGGGGAACCAGGGTCCCTGACAACGATCAATTATCACTATCCTAATAACATCCCTCCCTCCCAGCAGTCGTCTCCCACAGCCTCCTTAAGGCCAGCATGCTCTCCTTCTACATCCTGTCAGTTCATGTTGTTCTGGTCCACGCCCCTCTCTTCCTCTGGACGGGAGTTCTAAGAGGGCAGTCTTTGTCTGCTGGGTGTCTGGACTGTCCTCCCTGCACTGCGGACACACGGTCTTCTGCGCAGCCTCTGCACCCATGCTCTCGGTGTCATCCTTGCCATCCCCAGATGAGACCGGCGGTGTCAGCCTCCCCGGTTCACGGTTGAGGAAACGGAGGTACAAAGTGGATCAAGACACCACATGAGCAGCACAGCCGGGAAGGGGTAGACCCGGGGCCCCATTTGATGGGAGAGATGAACCTGGGTGTCCAACGATTGCACCTTGGTGGTTAGTGGCAGGTGTAAGTGCAGAGTGTACCGCGCACCCAGCTGGCACACTCCTCTGTGTGTACCTGCCTGCCTGCCCCTGGCAGGCTGTGGAGTTTCTGTCCGCCGTGTTGCAATGCAGAGGGATAGAGTTGTGGGGGTGACTCACTGGCTGGGCTGAGGGAGCATGGGATTCCAGGTGGCGTGTCTGTGCTCGCTGGGCCTTTTTAACTGGGTCCTCTCCCTCTCCCTTTGGGCCCTGCCCCTTTAATCACCCGCACCCATCTGCAGAGATCAGCAGAGGTCCAAACCAGGGGGCAGAGATTTCTGTGTCTCCAGGTACTGGGAAGTCCCTGAAAGTGCCCTGGAATGGGTGGACAGGCCGGAGGTAGCTGGGTAGGAAGGCCCAGATCAGTTTGCAAGGTCCTTGGGCCCCTTCCAGCAGAAGTGCAGGCCTTCATCGAATAACTCAGCAATGCCAAGGGTTGAGAGCCACTGGGCTCCCGCCCCCTTCCTGCTCCGGTGAGGCACAGGCATAACCCAGGGCTATGCTGGGCTGGCACCTCTTCCCCTTGCACAGATTCCGTTCTTGGTTTCTAGGCCACCCATCACATATGACATAATCGTGACATTCACAGTAATATCAGTAAATAGTGATGACTGCAGTTTATTTAGTACTTGTAGGCTGCCTGCCTTGCGCTAAAAGATTTACACAGGTTATCTGATAGTATTGTTCTGAGACTGACAGACCTGGGTTTGAATCCCAGCCCAACTACTTACGTCGTTACTACAAGATCTTGGGTAAGCGACCTAAACCTCTTTGAGCCTCAGTTTCTTCACCTTCCTATGGATATCAAATAGTAGTCCTCTCTTTGGCACACTGCATTGATCTGCCTCTTCTCACTACTGTCTTCACAACTTCCACCAAGCGACTGGATGGGACTATTCACACGAGATACTTGAACCCAAGAGGGGGTTTGGACAGCTTACTCAGAATACAAATAAGGTATATGGCACCTGGGCGGGGTTGGAACTTTGTAAAAATGACGTGTATGGAGCCCTAATGAGGTCATGATGGGTCATGCATCCACTAGATTTTAAATGAGTTATAGCAGAAGCAGACAATGCAGAGACCTAACTGGCACCAAGAAAAAGACAGGGGAGCAGAACTCATCCTTGGGACCTGGGGTCCCTGTGCTGGGAACCACCTAGACCCAGGAGCCTACACTGCAGATGGTGGGCAATGGAGAGAGACAGTGAGAACTGGCGGCAGCAGAAGCAGAAGACCAGCATGAGGGAGGGCAGTGGGTTGTTAGGGTAGCTAAAGAACTTTGAAACACTGGCCTGGGCAGGACAGAGACTGGGCCAGCCCAAGGGGCCTAGGGCCAGGGAAGAGGCCTGCCTGTGGGACCAGCTGTGAAGAGGCTGCCCTGATCAAAGAGTTGTATTCTGACTTGTTTCTGACCCCAACTTGTATTCTGTCACTTCCCTAATAAAATCCATAATTCTGAGATTGTCTGTGAGTTCTGTGTGGTCCTTGCAACACATTGTTGAAATCAGCAGAGAAATGAAGCGTGCCGTGGGCAAGATCTCCGAGTTGGCCAAAGAGTCAGAGAAGGGAGCCTCGTCGGAATCAGTTCTGGACCAATGCTACCGCGGGTGAGGGGTTCTCCCCTTTGGTGAAGTTTCTCCTGCCTCCTCGCAGGGTGACTGTGAGGCTTACATGAGGCAACACAGGTCCCGGGCTTTGCACAGTGCCTGACACAAAGCACCGAGCAAGTGTTAGAGTCCCCCCCCCCCCAACCTCATTACATCTTCATTTTATTCACATTTAAACTTCATAAAGAAGGTATTTTTACCTCTGGTTGGAATGAAGAAACTGAGAGTCAGGTGAAGAGATTTGTCGAAGGTCAGACCCCTGGTTACTTACTAGAGGTGAGACTTCGTAACTGTCTTCTCTCTGCGTCTCAGTTTCCTCTCTGATAAACCAGACCACGTGGTCACCACTATCCTTGCCTTCAAGTCGATTTGGACTGATAGCAACCCGAGTGACAGAGGAGAGTGTGCCGTGGGGCATTCTGGGCTGCCGTCTTTACCGGAGCAGCTGCCAGGCCTTCCTGCGAGCTGGGCAGCTACCCTGAAGGAGAACGAGAAGTCTTTCCACTTCCACACAGAGTCGCCGTCTCAGGACCCCCCAGGGACAGTGCCACCCTGTCCTGTAGGGTCACCGTGCGTCAGAATGGACTCCATGTCAGTGAGCTTGGTGTTTGAGTTCGTCCACAAGCTGCCGTGTACGTTTGAACTGCCATCCTTTGTAACGTAGCCACATGCTTAACAGGTACCCCCAGAGGGCCCCTTCACAAGTCACTGTACAGCGGAGTCGCACATTAAAGTCACCGACGTTTTGAGATGTCATCTCTTCTTCCTCTAGACTCTGTGTTCGGCTCCCTCATCTCAGAGCAAGTCTTCACCTCCCTTCATCTTACCGTAAGCTAGGCGTCCCAAAGCGAGACGTTTCTTTCACCTTTGGTAGGTTGATGGCTCACAAAAGTGAAGACATCGGAGCCGAAGACTCTGAGAGTCAGGCCTGTTTGTAGGTCTGGGGGTTACCTACCGCACGACCACAGTGCCATGCACAATATGAGACTTGCTCCAGGGGACATGGCGGCCTTGCCACCCACCTTTCCCTCTCTAACATATGAAGACATCATGATGACTTCACGCTCTTGATGAAAGTCCATTGACCTGGGCATCAACGCCGGAAGGGACACGTCCCGGAGGCCAGTCCTGACTCTCTGTGGGTATGGCAATGAGGGAATTTACAAAGTACAGGGATTGGGACTGGAGGCTACCCAACCTGCAGGCTAAGTTCGAGGGCTGTAAATTCAAGAGTCATAGCTGGACTTAGTCATAGCGGAAGTTTGTGGAGATAGGGAATTAAAAGATAATGGAACTTTCCTCACAAGCTTTCAAAGCCCCCTTGAATAACGGTCCCATCGCGGTCACTGATTGAGCCTTTGATCTCACGCTGACCCACAGAATGGGATCACATAACCCACGCCACGTGGCCCCGGCCTGGAGCCCTGGCTGAGTTACTAAAGGGTGCCAGCTCCGGCGTCAGACTGCTGAGACCTTAAACTGGCAACTTCGTCTCCTCCTCCCCTCAGGTTCCACCTCGGGGAGATGATTGAGAAGCAGATGAAGCAAGATGACACAGAGATCTGACCATGTGCCAGCCCCTCTTCTAAGTGCCTTTCATATGTGCCATGTCAGTCTTTCAGGGGTCCTGTGTTGCAGTCGCCACAATTCCCATTTACAGAAGAAGAAACCTGCTCTCAATGTTAACATTCGGGACCACCTGCTGTCGTCTTATGAATGTCACTCCTGGTTTGAATCCTCCAAGGTTTGAATCCCTGCTGCCCCTCTTATCACATACGGACCAGTAACTTGACTTCTCTAAGTTTCCATCTCCGCATCCACTCTTAGTGGAGCTGCCCTGGGGATTCAATCCCATCTCAGTGTAAGGCCAGTGGCAGACACTCATGCCCTCAGACCGTGGCGCTAACTCGGATTCAGCTTCCCCGTGGGGTAGCAGACAGCTTTCCCTTTGGAGATCGGACTCTTCACATCTCTCCAGGAGCACTTAGCCTCCTCACGTGTCCTCAAGCACAGCGGCTGGTGGGTTTGAACTGCTCACCTTGAAGTTAGCAGCCCACTATCGCCACCAAAGCCAACAGAAGGTACATAGTAGAAGATAGCTAGTCTCAAAGGCGGCTCCCCAGCTGAGAGCAGAGTCCCTAGCCACTCTCCATTTCAGACCTCAATACAGAGCTCAATCCACCTCACAAAACACATTCAGCCTTCCTTTGAAACAGCCCTTTCCATGTCTTGAGCTCTTGCTAATTTGCAAAGTCTTTTCCTAACGCTTATCCACTCTGATTTGCACACACAGTCTCCCCGATCATTCATCGTTTGAAAGAGTCAGAAGTTGGTTCAGAGAGCACACCCCCACTTAAACGAAGAAGTTTGGGTCAAAACTCCTGATTTTGGACACAGTATCACCCTAGACAGCATTCTGGTGCCACTGGGTCCCTGAAGTGCTATTATAGGTGTGCATCAGGGTTCTGGAACCATTCCACCAGAACAGGCTCTGCCCTGTCCCTGGGCTTAAGCAGAGAGAGAAGCACATAGCTCACACAGAGAACAAGGCCTGTTTTTTACAGCTTGCAGGACCTGGGAGCTGTGTGCATGGAGGGCCAGAATACGGGAGTGGGCAGCCCCGGGCCCTTTTACACTCTGTACTTTAGATTTTTATCAGCAGTTTGCCAATAACACCACCTACATTCTTTTCTTTCTAAAAGTTTCTTGGACATGAAGAACCATGAAGTCTATAGCTTACCGCTCCCTTTTTAAAAAACAAGAACCTTTCTGCTCACCCTGAGAACAGGCGCACAGTTTTTCTTTTCCCTTCTTTCTTTCTATCCTCTCCCCCCACAGCCTCCCCATATATCAAAGTGATAGCCTTATAAGAAACCTTCTCCCCCACTGTTAGCAGAGACCACGGGAAGCAGGCTTTTTCAGTCCAGGCATCGGCTTTAGCTTTCAGCTCCTTCTTTGCCCCAGCAATCTCGCTTGCTGGAATTTAGTCTGAGCACATAATCTCAGTGCAAAGAGTGGTCTACAAGGATATGCACCAGGGCACCATTTATCATCCTGAGCGGTGAGCATTCGCATCAATGCCCTCTAGCAGAGGTTCAGGAAAAGGAAATGACCATGCAATCTGAATGTACCTGCCGTCCGGGCTGCCGTGGAGAAGGACCCTATGGAGCCTCGACCGTGGCGTGGAGCTCACAAAGTGGCAGCGACCCTGAGGCCTTACTGTGCGCCAGGCGCGGGGCTCAGGGGTGAGCCTCGCATCACCCGCACAGCAGCCTTCGGAGAGAAGTGCTCGTATCCATTTGCGAATGAGCGAAAGGGCTTTATTTCCACCCAATCTCCAAGTGGGGCCTTGGACCTGGGATGCGGACGCCGTCTGGTTCTCACCTCTCCTTGGAGGAAGCTGGGGCATCCCTATTTCTCAACCGAGAGGGAGAACAGGCAGGACATGGATGGGGCCACACAGGGAGGGTGGTGCACAGTGAGGCCAGAGAGGGCCTTGAATTTTACCCTTGTTGCTTCTCTGTCGTCACTTGCTTTTGTTAGAAGAAAAGGGGTCGAGGGACCATTGATTAAAAAGCCACAAAGTGGGGAAGGTCAGGAATGAGTTAGCCCTGGAGGCTGCCGGCGTGAGGGGTGCCTGGCCGGGTGGCAGTGGGGTGGGGGTGAGGGGGACTTGCAACCTAGGTCCTCTGAAAGGAGAAGAGCAACAGCAGGCTCCACCCTCTGAGCCCTGCAGGCCCATTCCTCCTTCCAGCGGCGGCGCTGACGGCTCCAGCAGGCCAGTGCTATCGCGGATCCATCACCAGCCTGCGTCTTAAAAGGGCCATTAAACCAGGCCCTGCCTCTTTCCAAATCAAGAGCGTCTCTGCGGAAGCCCTATTAACCCACCGTGCTGGCAAACACCACTAAAGTCATATCTATCTGGGGCAGTGGCGTGGGAGGCTTGGAGGGGTCGAGAGGAGGGTTTCCATGGAGAAGACCTCTCCAGGGCCTAGCTTGGACAGTCAGTGTCCCGGTGCCCAGTGCCCAGTGGGGAACCGCCGGTGGGAGCAAGCAGGCCCTCGCTGCCTCTGTAGGTGAGGCGGGAAGGCCCTGGCAGGTCCTGTCAGCCCCTCCCCAACATCCCTGGTCCTTAGGAGTTTCTCTTCAAAAAGCTGCTTCTTTGAGATCTGATGCCCCAGGAGGCTGTGGCGAGGGGGTGGAGTTTGCTAGGGTCATTCAGAGCCCATCGCTCCCTCCCTCCTACGAAGGCAAAGGCCAGACCCTCAGACCATTTAGTGCTGGACCTTGGGCATTCCAGTAGGGTTTTGCAGAATCCATGACTGACTGAGGAATATTTTTCAGACCCTCAGTCTGGGGACAGGTAGTCAAGCACTAGGGAACCGTCAGGGCCCCCTTGGGTAGGGGTTGAACTGTTCACCACAAGGTCAGAGGCTCAAATCCACCAGCTAGCCCATAAGAGAAAGAAGAGGCTGGCTGTGCCCATACAAATATAAATGCCCAACATCTTATATAGGGTGGCTGCGAGTCAGAATCCATGGTGATGGGAAGTTTGGCTAGGAAGAGAATGGGCTTAGACACTCTGGGGACCTGAGAACCCTGTCTTGCCCCAAGGGATGAGCCCTCTGACTTAGGCCTCAAGAAGGCACCCACTCAAAAAAGCACATCCATCTCAGCCTGGGAGCTTGTGCTCTCTCTGCACAGGCTCCCTCACTGGCGGTCCTCTCCGCTCCCCGACGTGCATCCTCCCCTGCTCTGGGACCCCGTCTTCAGGACCCAGCTATCGCCAGCCAAGCGTGCAGTCCAAGGAATCGGGGGCTTCTTCCATCATTCAGAACAGCCATGGCTCTCTGAGCGCGTCCTTTCCAAAGTCTTCAGCAACATTACCCAGGGCCACATAGGGTAGCAGTCAGCACCACTTCTGGGGCAGCACAATTCCCAAGACGGCCGGCCATCGTGGTCCTTAGTGAGGGATGGACAGAGCCTGCCCCCAGGGAAGCAGCGCCTTTGGCCGGCAGGGAAGTCCAATCTCGGTGACAGAGATGCTTGATGACGAGCTTAGTCACCAGCCAGCCTCCCCCGGCTCAGAGGAGGCAAACCTGACCGCTCCCTGCTGTGAGCCCCTCCCAAAGCCGAGTCATGCCCAGACAGCCCACCCCATGTCCACAGTCCACGTCCAAACACGCACGCCCTCCTAAGTCAGGTGCGTGACCCACTCATGGGTGGACTCTGGAGAAACTTCGCAAGAGATCCAGAGGCAGGCCGTCTGTGCTTCCCGAGGGCTTGGCTCTTGGGTCACATTTCAGAATGACGAGTGGGTTCCTAAGGGTCTGATGGTCCAATCGAGGAGCACTGCGTCAGGGTTGGACGCCTCGGACTCAATGCCTGCCAGCCTGGGTTTCTATTCTCCAGATCTTGGGGTTCCTGGAAGCTTGGGAGGTGGCACGGGGGCGCTGAAAGTTGAGGCGCTCGCTTCTAAGACGTACTCTGCCTCTGACAGGGTAGTGTTCACGCAGGGAGTTCCAAGGGCTGGAGACAGACTGCAGGAAACCTGACTCGGCTTGGCTGCCACCCTGAGCCAAGAATCCCGGATCACGGCGGGTCATGTGCTGCCCCGCTAACCACAAGGTCAGCAGTTCAAAACCCCAGCCGCTCCGCAGGACAAAGTTGGGGCTTTCTGCTGCTGCAGCCTGGGACATCCACAGGGGCCACTCCTAACCTAACCTCTAGGGTAAGGTGACCAGACATCCCGCTTTTTAACAATTTAACAACGTCCCGCGGCGCTTTCAAATTAAAATAAATATACTACGATACTATTTTTGCCTTCTCTGAAAATTTTTGTTGCTCCATATAGACCCGATTTTTAATCAAGAAACCCCTTCCCCCCTCAAGGGTGTCCGGCTTAAAATCTGGTCGCTTTACTATAGGGTGGATCACTTTGAGTTGGAAGAGGCTGGACAGCAGAGAGGAAGAAGAGGAGGAGGAGTGCCTGGTGAGCTCCATTCCTTGGTTTCTCTCTGTGTTCCTTCTTCTATAAGACGGGAATAGCATTCACCTCAGAGAGTGGTCTGAGAGAATGAACTACGTGTGAAGCACTTATGACAGACAGTAAGTGCTCCAGAAACATGACCGGGACTGACGTCACGCAAGGGGAGGCCATGGTGGAGCACGAGGCGTGAGACCAGGCCTGGAGTCTCAAGGCTGCTGCTGGCTGGCAGTGTGGAGAATGTAGCGCTCTTCATGGCTTCTCTGAGACAGTGTCTTGGACTGAAATGAAAGGCTTGGGTTTGAGGATCGCTTTAGCTGTTTTTCTCTTTCCCCTGAGTTATTCCTAGGTGTCTTAGTTCTAGGGTTTCACAAGTGCTGCCCCGCTCTCTGCAAAAGAAGGAAAAAGGACCCGTATCAGGTTGCCTCTCTCAGCCACAATCATGCGTTCAAGCCCCAGGACCTTGACACCTGCTTGGGGAGCCACCTCAGCCAAAAGAACCCTTTGCAGGAGCCCAGGGACCCCACTTCCTGCAGCCTCAGGGAAGGGGATGGACACTGGCCTCCTCACAAAGGGAGCAGGCCTAAGACCCCAGGGACCGTGCCCTTTGGCGCCTTGGGCCAGAGTCAGCCCCCAGTTCACCAATGTGGATTGGTTTACTGAGCGGTCATAAAACAGGTCCCACCTCTGGGGAAAGGGAACGTTCCTTCTGCTGACCTCTGACCTCCCCTGCCTGGCCCCCGCTGGCCCTCTGGGTTGCCTGCAGGAAACAAATGCCAGGCATGGGGCATGGAGGCTGTGGCCAGCATCCTAAGAGTGAGGGTTCTTCCCCACAAGGGTCTCCATTAGTGAAGAGCCCCACTGAGCTTTTCTTAGTCTCTGTTTGAACCCAGAGGGGGGCCAGGAGGGGATGGGGTTTACAGCAAATAAAAGCCATGGTTTCAACCTGTTCCACCAGTTTTCACCCCTACAGTAAGTCCCCACTTCACCGCTTTAATGGAACAGATTCCCCTTTACAGAGACAATGGGCTGTAGAGGAATTTAGTACCCAGCACTGTGCTGAACATTTTAGACCGATTGATATTTACCTTTACATCACTGACTTCACAAAGACCCTGGGGGAGGGGTGTGGGGACAGAGATATCAGATGAGTTTCATCTTTAAGGTGGGAAAACTATGATGGGGTGGAGGATCACATTTATTTATTTTTAAAAAGATAAGTGGTGGAGCTGAGATTTGAACCCAGGACCTTGATTACTTCCACAAACTCAACTGCAGAAATTCTTCCCAGGCCCTGAAGATACAGATGTGCCCCCCTGTGTGCCCCCCTTCACTGGGAAGAGTCTCTCATTCAGTCTCTGGCAGCCGTGGGAATTGAAACATGACCTAGGGTCTGGGTCACACTGTCTGGAAGAGAGGTCAGTGCTGGAGGTGGCGATGATGATGGGAGAAGCTCCTTGCTGCCCACCATCGCTTTCTTCTGTCCAGCAATTGCAGGGTCCAGCTGCAGCCAGATTTTTTAAATAATTTTTTAATAAAATTCCTTTATCTTATTAATATTTTTTCTAACAGTTTTATTGGTATGCAATTCCCATGCTATACAACCAATAGTTCAATCACATGGAGAAGAGTTGTACAGTCACCCCCACCATCGGTTTCAGAACATTTTTTCCCCAATTTTTGTACTCATTGTTATTAGCGCAGCATTTCTCTCCAAACCACCACCCACCCCCCCGTGCCGTCACCCCCCCAAGGGGCCCTTAATCCAGTTACTGTCTCTATAAAATTACCTATCCTGGATTTCATATGCAGAAAAAAATTTAGACAAACAAACAAACAATAACAAACGGGTGAGAATTACAAAGTAAATAATAAAAAAAAAAAAACCCTCAACCAAAGAGAAAGCAGAAAGTATTAAAAAGTAGAACAGCACTAGAACTGGTTGTGATTATACAACTCATTTTAGAAGTGATGTAAGCATGGAAGTGTATGATATGTGAATGCCCTAGTAAGAAAACCATGAAAACAAAGATCCTTGGCCAATGGTGACCATAGGTGGACGGGAGAGTGGTTACAAAGGGGACATTGGGTTTATGTCAATGGTGGCAGAATAGTTTGGGAAAGGGTATTAAGAAGGTTGTACAATACACAGACTATAGTCAGTGGCCCTGAATTATCCAAGGAGACGCTGTGGGATTTAAAGGCCTAGTGTCTAAACCCTCCCCAACAAACCTCCAATCTACCTTTCTCTCGTTTTCATTCTTCCCTGTTTGGTGCACCATCTCCAGTCACACTGACTTACCTCCCCCAATACATTTACTGTTGATCTTTCTCTCTACGTCTTCTCAAGCTAGTCCCTCGGCCTCACATTCCTTCCCCTTCCCTCCCCATTGTTTCTTCAATCCCAGTAGCGCTGGGAGGCTCAGCCCAACACCTATGTACGTTCAGTGACAGGAGCCAGAAGGGAAAGAAGACACGCTCACTGCTTACCTTCATACGAAGGTCACGAGCAGACTAATCTATTGTAGGATAAGTTCTCTGGACAGTGGCAGCCTTTGGGGGTTAGGGGTGAGCTGGAAGGGACCCTGAGGCTTTCTGGGAAATGGAGCTGTTCTGTATCTTGAGTCACATGGAGAGTACATGAGTGTATACATAAACCTGAATCGTGCACTCAGGATCGGTGCAATTGTCTGCATTACGGATTTCAAATAAAAAGCGTACCCCCTGGGTCTCCCTGGCCAAAACCCTACCCCTTTGTCTATTATCCTCTTAGAGCGTCCTGCCTGGAGTGCAGCACATCACTCCACACAGCCTGTCTTCTCTGAGCGTTATTCACGTGTGGGTCTGTGTGCTTTGCCTTCCACAGAGGAACTTCCCGAAGGCCTTCACAATGAAGCCAGCACTGGGCAAACATTTGTGGGATTGAGCTGAGGCCAGATTCATGTATTAAGCATCCACTTTAGGAACCCGGAAGGAGCCCTGTAGTGGTTATAAACTGGGCTTTAAGCTGAGCCTGGTGGCGCAGTGGTTGTGTGCGGGACTGCGGCCCACGGGATTGACGGTTCACATCCAGCAGCGGCTCTTCAGGAGCATGGCTGGGCTTTCTACTTCCATCAGGACAGTGATGGGGGTGGGGGAGCAGGGGGAACAAAACAAAACAAATTGGGCTTTGATCTGAAAGGCTGAAACCACCAGCCGCTCTGAGGGAGATGACTGGGTTTTCGACTCCAGTAAAGAGTGACAGTCTCAGAAACCCGCAGGGCAATCCTACCCGGTCGATGAGGTTTGCTATGGCCCCAAATCAACTTGAGGGCAGGGAGTTGGGTTGGGTCTTCATGGAGGAGGCCTGGAGGTCTGGAGGGTCACATGGTGGACTTTTCACTGCCAGTTCAGCAGTTCCAACCCACCAGCCTCTTGGAGGGGGAAAGGCAAGGCTTTCTTTTCCCATAAACGTTCATGGCCTCAGAAACCCAGGAGCTAGTTCTCTGTCCTGTAGAGTCACCTTCCGTCAGAGCAGACTTGATGGCAGTGGGTTGGGCAGGGATAGCGTGGCATAGGACAGAATAAGGGACGTGGGTGGCCCCGGGGGTTGAGCATGGCACAGTTCAAACCCACGCCACTCCAGGGGAGGGAAGCGAATCGGCGTGCTCCTGTCAAGACGCACCGTCCAGGGAGCCTTGAGGCGCAGCGCCGCTCTGTGCTGCAGCGCCGCTGTGAGTCGGACGAAACTGGACAGCAACAGATCTGCTGTGGCTTTTACGGACAAGGCAGCAGGCGATCTTCTCCACACAGACCTCTTCCGCTTTGCTTCTTGTGCACACAGTGCCACTGTCAGTCAGTTCCGACTCAGTGGGACTTAGCCACAACAGGACCTCCTATGCAATTTAAATCTAACCTCGGCCCTCCAGGTAACTGAAAGCAGACAAAGGGACCTAACAGGTGTGGATGGCGCTGTCACGTTACCTTCTGGTGGGAGCAAGAGGCCCAATCTTGCTCCTGGAGAGCCGCTGCTGCATTTGAACCGCCGGCCCCGTGGGCCGCAGTCCCGCACACAACCACTACATGCCACCGGGGCTCGGCCCCCACGTTACCTTCTAACATGTAAGACCGAGCATACTCTGGTCATGCACTGTCCTCACAGTGGCTATGTTTGAACCCATGCGGGAAGCCTTGGTGTCAGTTCCTCCCATGAAGGGTCATCCTCTTTGTCACCAACCCCTGCCGAGCCCGGGGTTCTTGTTTAGGGACCGCCCTCTCCTGATAACAAGTCCAAAGTAGGTGAGTGGAAATCTCACCCTCCAGAGAAGAACTGATGCCCGTGCAGGACGGTATTGGTGAAGGACGCTGAAAATGCCAGGGTCTGCTCGGAGAACAAACGAGCCTGTCTTGGATGCTGTGTGAGCAGAGTGCTCCATAGAGAGAAGGAGGGGGGAGCCTTTGTTTCCTGTCCTTTGGATATGTCGTCAGGAGAGACCGGTCTCTGGAGAAGGACATCATTCTTGGAAAGTGGAGGGTCAGAGAAGGAGAGGAAGGCCGTTGGCGAGATGGGTGGACACGGGACTACAACAACGGACTCAAACATGAGAACCATTGTGAGGACGGCGCCGGGCTGGGCAGTGCTTTGTTTTGCTGTCCATAGGGTCACTGTGAGATAGCAACAGCAACAACACAGACTGGCAGAAGAACAACGAATCTGCCTTGGAGGAAGTCTAGCCAGAACGGTCCTTAGAAGCAAGACACAGTCATCCTTCCTAGGCATCCAGGCTTTACGGTCACTGTATGATTGTGCATGCATTGCCCAGCAGTATTATAATCAAGCCCCATATTTTATGATCATCATACGGAGGTCCGAGGCAACGAAACCACATTGCTGTTGTTGTTGTTGTTAGACGGCACTCATCATATAGAGCAGAACACAGGACGCAAGCCCAGGACTGCCTGCTCCCAGGGCTACCAAGCTTGACTGTCACTGAAGAAGCTTCCTGTGTCATCACACAAATCCAGAGGACGTGTGAGGTCTCTTTTTGGCAAAGAGACTTGAAAGTGAAACATGAACATGAAATCTGTGCATGTGTTCTGAGAAGTTAGACTGAGGGGTCTCCCCCTGACTCCAAGCGCTTTGAAGCCCAGAGAGGCGAGAATAGGGTTCTTAGCAAAGGAGGATTTAGGTTTAGAATTTCAACTGTTCACATATTTCAGTAGCTGTTCAACATGAGTTAGCAGTCGACCGACTAACTAGAAGAGGTCCATATTTATACCCATTCCAAAGAAAGGTGACCCAGCAGAGTCCTCAAATTATAGACCAATATCACAAATGTCACATGCAAGTAAAATTTTGCCGAAGATCCGCCAACCATAGTCACAGCAGTCCATTGACAGGCAGCTGCCAGGGTTCAGACCAGATTCAGAAGAGGACGTGGAACAAGAGAAGTCACTGCTGATGTTAGGTGACCTTGGCTGAAAGCAGAGAGAACCAGAAAGAGTTTTACTTGCACTTTATTGACTAGGTCAAAAGCTTAGTCAACTATGGCTAGGCTTGAGAAGAATGGGAATCCCAGAACACTGTGCTTATGTGCAGCCTGTCCATGCCTCAGGAGGCCGTGAGGAGAACCAATCTAGGGAATGATTCAAAATGAGCCAAAGGGTGTGTCAGGGCTGTATGCTCTTACCACACCGATTCAATCTCTATGCTGAGCAAAGACTCAGAAAAGCTCGCTTATATGAAGAAGAGTGTGACATCAGGAATAGAGGAAGGGTGTTAACAACCTGAGACATGTGTGCCGATTATTCAATCGTGCTTCCTCAAAGTGAGGAGGACTTGAGGCACTTGCAGCTGAGGACCAAGGATCGCAGCCTCGGTGTGGGTTACAACTCAAGGTAAAGATGACCAAATCCTCCACAAATGGACCCAAATGTAACATCACGATAAACCGAGAAAAGATTGAAGTTGGTAGAGGTTTCGTCTTGCTTGGACCCACATTTAATGCACATGGAAGCAGCAACATAATTGGTTCCAATTTATAGCCACTCTGTGGACAGCAAAACAGAGCACTTCCTAGTCCCAGGCTGTGATGCTGTCTTTGAGCTCGGTATCGAAGACACTGTGTTAATCCCAGCCATCGAAGGCCTTCCTCTATGACAGTGGCCCTCTCGTTGACCAGATGTGGCGTCCTTCACCAGTGTGGCCGTCATGCACTTTGTGTCAATTTCATGATTGGGGGTCAAGGGGTGGAGTCTAGCCTGTCAATCTGGAGGTAGCCAATGAGGTCTCTGTGTGGGCATGGCTTCCTCCTGAGAATTCTGCAAAGTCTCGCAGTATTTCCCAATTGGAGAAGAGAGACTTGACTCAGTCTCTGACAGACAAATTACTGACGAGACGAGAGGACAGCATGCTGTTCGATCCTGATTCCTGGAGAATGGAGGAGCCGGAGGAGAAGCCTCATGGAGTCAAACCTCTGGGGCCGGAGAAATCACGTGGAGACTCCTGTCAGTGCTGAGATGTTTCTACTGCTGCTGGACACACAAGACTCTGCACCCACTGGCCTGTGGTTGTCCTGGTGTCACTGCACATGCTTTGTAAGTCGGAGGGAGACTTTATAGACTGGTGTTGGACATATGGGCTAATAGAGGACTTGTGACCTTGGACTGGACTGGGTTGGGATGCTTTCTCAATGTTCCAATTCTTTTGCATATAAACCTTTCCCTTATATCCATGTGCGTGTTTATGAATTTGTTTCTCTAGTCTACCTGGACTCACACAACCAGAGTCTGGTTCTTCCTGATAACATGTTCAAAGGATATGTGATGAAGTCTTCTCTCTCCTCTCAGGAGCATCCTGGCTATACTTTTTCTGAAGCGGATTTGTTTACTCTTTTGGACATCCAGAACATAATCCAACATTCTTCACCAGCACCAGAATTCAAACACACCCATTCTTTCTTCTGCAGTCTTCCTTATTCACTGTCCAACTCTCATATGCATATGAGGTGATTGAAAAAAGACTATGGTTTGAGTCAGATGCGCCTTAGTCCTCAAAGTAACATCTGTGATCTTCACCATTTTGGGGGGGGGGGGCATCACTGCCCTCAGGTGGTGGGAGTAGGAGGCCCAGCCATGGCTCCGTGGAGCTGGAATCAAACCTCCATCCCAGTGGGCGGCAGTCTCGTCCACAACCGCGACGCCACCGGGGCTGAGCCTGATCTTCACCATTTTAAGGAGGTCTTCTGAAATAGATTTGCCCAATGCAATGTGTCATTTGGTCTCTTGACCGCTGCTTCCGTGGGCACGGGTTGTGGAGACCAGTAAAAGGAAATCCTTGACAGTTTCAATTTTGAGTCTCCACTCAGTACGATGTTGTCCATTGGTCTAGTTTTGAGGCTACTTGCTTTCTTTACCTGGAGATGTCATCCAGACTGAATACTGTAGTCTTTGATCTTTCTCAGTAACAACTTCAAGTCTTCCTCATTTCTAGCCATCAAGGTGGTGTCATCTGAGTAGGACAAGTTACTAAGGAACCTTCTTCCACTCTTTGTGCCATGTCCCTCAGAGAGTCTGTCCTCTCCTAGTATTTGCTCAGCGTACAGATTGAAGAAGCATGGTGAATGAATACAACCTCAACACTCACATCTCCTGATTTTAAACCACCTCCCCCTTGTTCTGCCTCTTAATCTGTGTACAGGTTCTGCACGATGTCTCTCACCCCCAGTCCTCCTCTGAATCCACTTGGATTCCTGGCAACACCCTGTGAATGCATTGCTGCAACTATTTTATGAATTGTCTCCCGCAAAATTTTCCTTGGTATTAATGATAATTGATCATTGATAATTTTTGCATTCTGTGGGGTCACCTTTCTCTGAAATGAGTACATGTGGATTGTTGCAGCTGGTCTTCCAGATTTCTTGGTGTAGTTCAGGGTCACCTCGAGTGCCACATCCATTCACCGAGGCATTCATGGCACTTCCTCAGTTCCTGATGTGTTTTATCCACACCTTCTGTGAACCTTAGCTCTCTTCTTCCAAAATCATTGACTCATGATTATATGTGACCTCCTGAAATGGTTGAATGGTGGCCAATTTTTTTTTTGGTATAACAGTTCTACCTATTCCATCTTCTTTTGACGTTTCCTATGTCCTTCAATATTTTGCTCATTAAAAAACAAAGAACATGGGGCCAGGGTGTGGCCCCATCAGACTCCACCAGAAAACACTCCTAAAGATCAATAATCAGACTTTGAACAATTTATAGGTTTGTGTGTTTTTTGGTCATTGGTTTTTGTTGCTGTTATCTTATTTTCGTTTGTTGCTTTGCTTTCCTTTGTCTTGTTTTTGTGCACATTATTATCTCTGCATGTCTATCTAGATAAGATAGGCAGGATAAACAATCCACACGAGAAAACAATGAACCGAGGATTGGGGAGTAGGGATGGGAGAAGGGGAGGCAGAGGAAAGGAAGTGGTGTTAACAAACCCGGGGACAAGGGACCAACAAGTGCCCTAAAATGGATGACAAGGAGGGGTGTAGGTAGGACTTGACCAAGGTCAATGTAACCGAGAGGAATTATTGACACCCAAATAAAGCCTGAACATGATAGTGGGACAAGAAGAAAGTAAATGGAAGTAGATGAGAGAACTGGGTGGCAAAGGCATTTATAGAGGTCTAAATGCAGGCATGTATCTATGTAAATATATTTGTGTATGATGATGGGGAAATAGATATATGTACACATATTTATAGGTTTGGTATTAAGGTAGCAGATGGACATTAGGCCTCCACTCAAGTACTCCTTCAATGCCAGAACACTTTGTTCCATTAACCTGACATTCCATGATGCTCACCTTCCCAACACGATCACTGAAGACGAAACAGGTGCGTAAGCAAATGTGGTGAAGAAAGCTAATGGTGCTTGGCTATCAAAAGATAGAGTGTCTGGGATCTTAAAGACTTGAAAATAAACAAGTGGTCATCTAGCTCAGAAGCAACAAAGCCTACATGGAAGAAGTGATTATGAAGTGTCAATAGGATCAGGTATTGGGCATCAAAGACTCAGAACAAAGCGTCATATCATTGCGAATGAGGGAGATTGTGAAGTGGAGACTCAAAGTCCATCTGCGGACAATTGGACATCCCCTTACAGAAGAGTAGTGGGGAGGAGATGAGCCACTCAGGGTGCATGCAGTATAGCACCAATGAAACATACAACTTTCCTCCAGTTCTTTAATGTTTGCCCCCCCCCCCCACACACACACATTATCATGACCCCAATTCTACCTAACAAATCTGGCTAGATCAGACCATGTACATGATGAGTACAGATAAGAGCTGGAAACACCAGGAATCCAGGACAGATAAACCCCTCAGAACCAGTAATGAGAGTAGTGATACCCAGAGGGGAAGGGGAAGGTGGGGGAAGACAGGAGGAACTGATCACAATGATCTACATATAGCCTTCTCCCTGGGGGATGGACAACAGAAAAGGGGGTAAAGGGTGAAATCGGTCAGTTTAAGATATATATATATGTATATATATATATACAGGGCTCATGAGGAAGAGTGGGGGAGGGAATGGAAAGATGAGGAGCTAATACCAAGGACTCAAGGAGAAAGCAAATGTTTTGAGAATGATGATGGCAACCAATGTACAAATGTGCTTGACACGGTGGATGGATGGATGGATTGTGGTAAGAGTTGCATGAGCCCCCAAGAAAATGATTTAAAAAACAAACTAACAAAGAACAAAAAAACCTCCCTGCCACGGAGTTGATGTCAACTCACAGCAGCCCTGTGGTAGGTCAGGGTAGAACTGCCCCTGTGAGTTTCTGAGACTGTCACGCTTTCCTTAGCGAAGTGGAAAGCCCTGTCTTTCTTTCTCAATGTGACTGGTGGCTTTGAACTGCTCACGTTGTCATTCGCAGTCTAACACATGGTAGGAGCCCACTAGGCCACTGGGGCTCCTAATTTTGCTCATTGAATCCTCCAATGTTTCACCTCAAGACTTGAATTTTTTTTCCCCTTCTGTTTGTACAGGTTGAGACATGCTGGGCGTGATCCTCCCTGTGACTCAGTAAATGTTCACGCTGACAGCTGACATGTATTCCTCTTCTTTTCTTTTAAGGAAACGGATAGTTGTATTTTCTTTTTGACATGTATTCTTAACAATAAAAACAATGCTGTCATTCTCTCTCTCTCTCACTGCCATTGAGCTTCACCTCGTGTCATATTTTAGGGACTGTTTATAACCTGTCTTCTCCCCACCCCCACTAAGTAACAGCGTGAAACTCTTTCCACAATGATCTTTGCATGGGAGGCCCAGGGCCACTGAAACAGGCTTCCCCTGAAGGACATTCAGGTTATGACCACAACCCCTGTCTTTAAGTTGACTATGACTCACTGCAAGCCCATGGGCCAGAGTCGAACTGCCCCTGTGGCTTTCTGAGACTGTCATCTTTCTGGGAGCAGAGAGCCTCATCTTTCTCCCAGGGAGTGCCTGGTGGTTTCAAGCTGCTGGCTTTGGGCTCTCACACTTCAATGGGTATCCCACAATGCTACCAGGACTCCTAGGTGATGTCCAGGATTTCACTGTTTTGCACAAGGTGGCATGAACACCATCATCATGAATTCTTAGTGCCCCGCCATCATCATTGCCTCGGGATCAGTTTGAAGAAGCAGCATTGCAGGGCTTACAGGGTAGGCACAGCTTTATGACTTTTGATACTGGTTGCCTAACTGCCCTCCAGAAAGATTGCGCCAGACTTCTTTCCCCCAGCAAGGAAGGAAAATGACTCCCCGCACCACTGCTGTCATGGGGGGTGGGGGGGGCGGGTAGCTCTTCTTTCCTTCTTTTCCTTTCTTTTCAATCTTTCAGCAATTCTTCTTGAGCAAGGGACTAGTGTCTGGGAACTCCTAGAGGGCAGGCGGGAAGATGGCTCCCTGGCGCTGTGTCTTCTCCGGTGCCCAGTAGATGCTCTGCTACTTGAAGTGGGTCTCAAAGCCCGCAGTGACTCTTCAGTCCTCAGGACAGTCGATTCTTCTTAGATGTGAGACCCGAGCACTGAGAAGTGTCCCTGGATGGAGTGCCAAGCTTGTGCACAGAGGAAGGCAAAGGCCTTGCTGGAGGCATGGCCTGAAATTCAGATATCCATCAGCCCAGTGGTAAGTGCTGAGACCAGCCTAGGTTGGGGCTGCTGATCTGTCAGGAGATTTGCATGTGGAACCTGAGATCCACTCCGGGATGAGTCGAAAGGGGAAGGGAAGACCAAAAACACGAGGGCTTGATGGCCGCCAACAACAATAAGGGAACTTTGCGTCAGGATCTCTGGGTTTCACCTTGTCACCTTTTTGGCCACAGTCCAGGAGGCATTGCTCCATCTTTTCAGGGCTTGGTGTCCCTGTCTGCTCAATGGGGAAAATGATCATGTCTTCACCCGAAATATTTCTGCAAGGGTGAAATTCTGCATTCTTCTCCTTTCCAACGTACCATAAAATCAGGGAAAGCAGTAAGGGGGAAACCTGGCAGAGGAGGTGTTTTTCACTACATTGTAGAATGCAAGTGTTTTCCACTACAGCAAGCAATAGAAAATGGGCGACTGCGTCCTTTCGGAAGTGGAAAGCGGAGGAGACTCTGGAAGACAGAGCCCTTTCATTCCTGGCTCTCCCAGGTTTCCCGGTACACTGCTGAGGACTCACGAGGCGGCGCACCTGAGCGTGAGGGAGGTTGGTGTGGTAGGGAAGGGCACACTCTGGAGGTAGGCAATGTGGGTTAAGTCCAATGTGGGTTAGGCTCTGTGGCATTCTCACTATATGACGTCAGGCCAGGGCCTGGATAATACCTGCCTCAAAGGCTTTGCTCAGAGGATTCAATGTGCTTGTGTGTGTAAAGTGTTTAAGACCTTCTCACTGCCATCCAGGCCGTGCTCACTCAGAGACTCCACAGGACAGGAGAGCATGGCCCCGGTGGGTTTCTGAGCATGTCACTGCTTATGGGAGGAGGAAGCCTCGTCTCTCTCCTGCGGAGTGGCTGGCGGTTCTGAACTGCTGGCCTTGTGGTTGGCGACCCAGTGCGTAACCACGGGGCCACCCGAGCTCCCAGAGTTTACGGCCGTGCACAGTCTGTAGTAAGCCTTGGGAAGCAGCAAGAGTTGTCTCAGTCGAGCCTTCAGGCAACTCTGGGAGGTCACTAACGGTGTATTATCAATTCCCTATCCAAGATAAGGAGTCGAGGGGCCGGGAAATAAAGGGTTTTGCACCAAGTCACAGGACTCATCCCAGGTCTGTCTGTCTATTCTCAGAACCCTCAACGGGGCTCAGACATAGGAACAGCTGTGGAGAGGGTGCAGGACTTCGTTCTGTGGTGCACAGGGTCGCTGTGGGTCGGAACCGACTCAATGGGACTCAATACCAACGTCGGTGATTTAAATCGATGTCCCAAGAGGAGTTCAGATTGCACAAGGGATCTGCCGAAGGACTCACAGCCAGCCTCCTGCCGGCTGCTCAGGGACTAGCCCACCTGGTGCCAAGAGGCCTTGGGACCTTTCTACGAGTTGTCCTTGCTTCTTGGCACTGCCAAGGGGCTTGCGGGTACATGAGCAGAAGGAGCCCAGAGCAGCGCTGTGGCCAGGCTCAGGCCAGGTGCCAGGAAGAGGCTTTGTTGTCATTGGGCACTCCAATTACTCCTTTTGTCCAATAATGCCAGTCTCAGGTCTCCTCCCAGGGGGAAAACCACCTCCCTCTCCTGCCCAGACTCGTCTCTTCTGCAGCTCCCCTCGGAGTGTCAAGGCAGGGTAACTGCAAACGTGGCCGCTCCTTCGGTAGGCCCCGCCCCGCCTATTGTTTCATGTCCTTAGCTGGGGCGTCTGCCGAAAGAAGGCTCCCCAAGGAGGGTCCCTGCTGGAACTCTGGACAGCTCCACCTCCTCTGCTCTCTTCCCCCTCCCCCCCTTTAAGTCCATCTGTGCCAGGGGTAGCCAAGTTCACTCCTACACACGGCAAGCCCATGTGTGTCAAAATCCCGGGTTTTCCATGGCGGCATTTGGGGAAGCCGAACTTGGGGCTTTTCTTTCAAGGCACCGTTGGGTAAATGCCCACCTCCAACCTTTCCGATCGTGGTCAACTATCGAGGGACTCCCAGGCGATCCATCCAAGATAGAGTCTCACCCTGTCATCAGCACCAAACCCAAACTCCAACCTGAACTCACTGCCATCGAGTCAGGTCGACTCAGAGCCACCTTACAGGAGACAGTGAAACGTCCCCTGTGGATTTCCGAGACTGGCACGCTTTAAGGGAGTGGAGAGCCTCCTCTTTCTCCCACAGAGTGGCTGGTGGTTTCAAACTGCTGACCCGGCAGTTAGCAGCCCCATGAGTAACCCCTCTACCACGAGGGCTCCCCTGTAATCAATACAAGTATATTCTTCATTTGTGTGTTTATAAGTCCTCAAAACAAAGAGCAGACTTTACCAGCAGAGCACATCTCAATCTGGACCCTCACATTTCCTTCTTTTTTGGGGGGGGGGCATCACTGCTCTCCGGTGGTGGGAGTAGTATGCCCAGCCCCACTGCTGGAATTGAACCTCTGTCCCAGTGGGCCGCAGTCCCGTGCACAACCACTACGCCACCGGGGCTCAGCCCTGGACCCTCACATTTCAAAGGTTAAAATAAAACAGATATTGCAGGGCCTGAAATCCATGTCCAGAAGACAAGGTGTAAGAACTGTTGAGGGGAGACATGCGTTTGCTCTGTATACGTTCACCCTCACCATTGGGGGGAAATACTCACACCCAAAATGAAGCAAGCAGTCCAACTGCTGATGAAGGGATGAATGGATCAACAACATGAATGGGTCGGCATCCAGGATCACGGAATGCCGTTCAACCCTAAAGAGAGAGGAGGAGACTTGGCATGTGCCACAACATGGAGGAGCCTTGGAAACATACAAAGTGGAGGTCACCAGACACGAACGCGCCACTGAGAGGAAATGTCTGGAACAGGTCATTTCATAGAACTAGAAATTGGCTGCGTGGCTAGGCGGAAATCCGAGTGAGAGCTAATGAGTATGAAGTGTCTCGCTGGGTGATGAACATGTTCTGGAATTAGATAGTGGTGACGGTTGGACAACCTGGTGGAAATGAGTTTTAAAAAACAAGCCTGGTGGAAATGAGTTAAATAAACAAACACACATTGAATTATACCCGATAAAATGATGAACTTTTTCTCCAAAAATGATGAATTTTGCCATTTGGAATTTACATTGTGATTTAAAAAAATGTAGTTCTATCCCTTACAGAGGGGTTATGGGAGGAGATGAGCCAGTACGCGTGCAGTGTAGCAACGATGAAATATGCAACTTTCCTCGAGTTCTAAAATGCTTCCTCCCCCTCCACTATCATGATCCGAATTCTACCTTGCAAATCTGGCTAGAGGATGTATACTGGTACAGATAGGAAGCGGACACATGGGGAATGCAGGATAGATGATTCCTTAAGGACCAGTGGGGAGAGTGGCAATACCAGGAGGATGGAGAGAAGGTGGAGTAAAAAGGGGGAACCGATGATAAGAATCTCCATCTAACCTCCTCCCTGGGGTACAGACGACAGGGAAGTAGACAAAGGGAGACATCAGACAGCATTCAATTTGACTAAATAATAATAATTTATAAATTATCAAGGGTTCATGAGGGAGGGGGGAGGAGGGAGGGAATGGAAAAGGAGCCAATACCAGGGATTTAAGTAGCAAGAAAATGTTCTGAGAATGATGATGGCATCGAAGGTACAAATGGGTTTTGCATACGATGGATGGATGGATGGATTGTGCTAAGAGTTGTATGAACCCCTAATAAAATGATTTTTAAAGATGTAGTCCTACCCAAACAATACAGCTGTGCTGAATGCGGAGCTATTTCTGACTGATTTAATTTCTAAGTTCGGAAGTAACTAAGTTAGAGGTAGAGCAAATGGCAACCGTGCTCCCTCAGTCGCACTAGTCCCGTGTCACCTGTGGCCGGTGGCTATCACGTGGGACATGGAAGCCCTGAGGCAATGCTGCCCCAGGTGACCAAAGGAGATTCTGACTGCCTCCCTCCCCCCCGGTCGGCGTTTAGTCCATGGATAGATCCTCAAGAAACCCCTGGCTGGTGGGACGAGGACTCTGGAGAGAAGACAGCTCCTCTGGTTCCTATCAAGGTGCAGTTTCCTGCAGTGCGATCATTCCCCAAGACCCTACCTCACAGCAGAGGCCCCACTGGGACGGAGGTTCAATTCCAGCATTGGGGCTAGGCCTCCTACTCCCACCACCAGAGAGCAGTGATGCCCCCCCCCCCAAAAAAAAAGCAACAGCAGAGGCAACCCAGGGGAGGAGGACGTTCAAGGCAGAAGGCAGTACTTTTAAAATGTCACTTGATGATGGTGGGATGAGAGGAAAGTAACAAGAAATAGAGGAAAGAACTAGGAGGCAGAGGGTATTTATAGAGGTCCAAATACAGGCATGTACATAGGTCGATAGTTATGTGTGAGGGTGGGGAAACAGAGCTAGGGACATATATTGATAGGCTTACTATCGGGACATTGGGCCTCCACTCAATGCCAGAATGTTTTGTCCCACTAACCTGGCATTCCATATGCTCACCTTCCCAACACGATTGCTGAGGACACAGCAGGGGCCTAAGAAATGTGGTGAGGAAAACTGATGGTGCTTGGCTATCAAAATATAGAGCGTCTGGGGTCTTAAAGGCTTGGAGATAAGCAAGCAGCCATCCAGCTGAGAAGCAGCAAAGCCCACATGGAAGAAGCACATCAGCCCATGGGATCATGAGGGATCAGGTATCAGGCATCAAAGAACTGAAAAATCATTATCATTATGAATAAGGGGGAGTGTGAAGTGGGGAACCAAAGTCTTTCTCTAGGCAATTGGATATCCCTTTACAGAAGGATTGCCGGGAGGCGATGAGCCAGTCAGGATGCAGTGTAGCAAAGATGAAACATACAACTTTCCTCTAGTTTTTTAATGCTTCCTCTCCCCTCTCCCCCCCCCCCCCATTATCATGACCTCAAGTCTACCTTACAAATCTGGCTAGACCAGAGGATGTACACTGGTACAGATAGAAACTGGAAACACAGGGAATCCAGGGCAGATGAACCTCCCAGGACCAGCAGTGAGAATGGTAATACTGGGAGGGTGGAGGGAAGGTGGGGTAGAAAGGGGGACCCAATCACAAGAATCTACATATAATCTCCTCCTACGGGGTGGACAAAAGAAAAGTGGGTGAAGGGAGAGGTCAGACAGTGTAATACATGACAAAATAATAATAATTTATAAATTATCAAAGGTTCGTAAGGGAGGGAGACTGGGGGGGGGGGGGGGGGGAGGAGCTCATACCCAAGGCTCAAGTAGCAGGAAAATGTTTTGAGAACGATGATGGTAACAAATGTACAAATGTGCCTGACACAATGGATGGATGGATTATGATAAGAGTAGTAGAAGCCCCCAATAAAATGATTTAAAAAAACCAAATGACATATATATAGATCTCCTTATTGTTGTTGACTTCGCTTTGTGTCGCACAGTCTGGTGGGTTCAGCTAGATACAGGAAGTCGTACCTCCACCATCATCTTCAAGATCCAGAACAGTGCCAACTCCCTCAACTCCCCACCCCACCGTGTGGGGCCCCCTAGAGAAGCCACGGCCATCCAATCACTTCTGACGTACAGTGCTCCTATGAGATGGAACAGGACAGTCCCCAGGGTCTCCCAGGCTATCATCTGGGGAAGCAGGCTGCCACGTCTTTCTCCTGGGGAGTGACTGATGAGTCGAACCCCCTCCAGCCTGTGAGCTGGCAGCCGAGTGCTTCCCCACCGTGCCACTGGGGCTCCCTCCGGGCCTCTCTTGTTTTTCAAGCTCTCACATTATAAGTGTCCACTGTATACGAGACGCCCCCTCCCCCTGCACTGCACATGATCCTACTGGCTAAGTCCCTCTGCAGGCATTTGCAGTGGGCATTCAGCACCCTCTGCTCCAGGACCCTGTGCCTGTTGGTGGCAGAGCTAGGAAGGAACCCCGATGCACACGGTCCTCATTTGTCATGACAGCTTCCCAAAATTCACTCATGTCCTGGGCCTCCGGAAGGCCTGGGATTGCTGGCCTGGGGCTGCCCTGGAGCAGTACGTGTCCACAGGACAAGGTGGGGTCATGCTGGGCTGCTGGAGGGCCACACAACAGCACCGTCCAGTCCCGCACAGCCGCCCTCCTGTTCTCTGCCAAGCCCCACAGCTTTCCCCAGGAGGCTTGAGAAGTCTTTCCTAAGGCCCTGTTCAATCAGCTGTGAGCTAAAGGCTGATCCCCTCTGTCATCCCTTTCCCAAAGGAAAGGAAGACGCCCAGTTTCACCCAGCCTTCCTCCGCACACAAGGCCTCTAATCCCTCACACCAGCCTTCTGTGGGGTGTACGCTCTCTCTCTGAGGTTGCCTCCCTGTGACGTTCTCAGCCTCCCGTCTGACATGGCCGCAGGGCCGCGGGCCCAAGGAAGCACAGCATGGCTCCCTGGGCCCTTCCGTAAACCACAGTATTTTGTGATTGTGGGCCCAGGCAAACAACCCACAGCAGAAGGACCAGCAGCCAGCGGACTCCCTGCTCGGGACTGGGGGTTTCTTCTCCCCATCCCGTGAGAAACTACTTCAAATTCATTTTCAGGCTTCATCAGCCAAAAATGGGGTCTCCTTCCCCACTGGCCCGATGCCATCTTCCTGCTCTCCTCGGTCCTCTTAATAATAAATCACCTCCCTCCTCAAAGTACCGAACTGTCCAGACGCCTCCAGGTTAACTTCCAGTGGGGACGGAGGGGGCCATGTTTCGAAGCTAGCAAGAGAAACCTCAGAGGGCAGTTTCTATCAAGCCCATTTAGGCTTTGCTTGATTCTAGCTCCGGCTGAGAAGCTGACCCAGGCCCTGAAAGGCGGGGAGAGACTGGGGGGAGAGAGAGGGGGGTTGGAAGGTGTGCCGCCCCTGAGCTTTGGCTTGCCACCACCCAGGTTTATCAGCGCACGTTTAGAATGACCCCCTTCTGAGAACTCGGTGGCAGCTCTAATCCCTGGCCTTTCAGAATCCAGCAGAAGCCGGGGGAAACCAAATATTGTATTTCTGTGGAAAGACAGCCCCTCCTGCCCCCGCGCGCGTGCTTCTGTGACAGCTCTCATCACGGGAAGAAGCCAAGTCTAGAAGGAAAAAAAGTGCTTTAGAGTCAAGTGTAAATGATGAGTGATCATTTCTCTGCAGCCTCAGCTCCTGGCCTTGGAGGGAGTTACAACAGCTACTGACAACCAGGTGTGTGTGTGTGTGTGTGTGTGTGTGTGTGTGTGTGTGTGTGTTAGAATCCCAGAGACAGCTTAAGCCAACCTTGTGTTGGATTTGCCAGGGATTTACCAGCAAATAGCTTCATTTATCAGCTTTACCAGTAATAGCTTCATTTTTCTGGTTGTTTGTCCCCTTCCTTTTCAAGCATAATACATTTGTTGGTAAAATTTGCGATACGTCCCAAGAAAGCAACAGAGAGATGACTGAAAATATACAAGCACCACTCTCTCAGTCAAGAAGTCTTTCAATGTCTTTCTATCCATAAGCCATTCCCCCCACCACACACTCGCAAAATAAAATCACGTATGAAACAATTTTATAAATCTGTGTGCCCCCCCCCCCACGAAGAAGTCTATGCATCTATGTATACAGAGATATAAAACCCTGTATCAATCATTCTTCCCCCTACTAGGTAAATCATTACTATGGTCAGAAATGAGCCTCCCCTCCCTCCCGCCTGCTGGGAGATGAGGCTGATTAAGCACGGTGGTTTATTAGAGAGATAAACTCTTCCATCGCTCCTCGTTCAGCGTGCTTGTTAAACAGCCAAGGCCCCAGATGAAAGCAAGATGCGGCCGCCAAGTCAGCACTTGGGATCTGCCAACCCTGCCACCGGTTTTATGAAGCGTGCCCGCGTGTCAGACGCCACCCAAAGGAAAGAAAGGCCTTTTTGTTCCGAAGGCCTCACGCCCACCCCTTCCCCCACCCCCCACCTCACCTCCTCTTTCTAGAGCCTGGGACCGGGGACAAGTCCCTTGGGGGCAAGCAGCTGTACAGGTTTACCTCAGCAAAAAGAAAAAAAGAAAAACAAGGATACGTGGGCAGTGGCTACGGTCCTGCCTAGCCCTCTTTGGAGACCAGTTTTAGGTCTCTGAATTGAAAAGAAACCTGCATACAAACTCCTCCCCGGTTTTAGGCTGGTTGTATGTGCTGCCTTTGCTTTCTGGGAAGTGGGAATTGGGGGCTCCTGGGTAAGCGCCCTCCAGGAGCGGAGCTGAACCCACCCCCCCGGGTTCAGTGGCTCAGCCAGTGCCGTCCAGGGAGCTGGGCCTTAGCCGCTTCCCTTCCCCAACCTGCCCTTGGGTGAAGCTTCTCTCTCCTGCCAGGCCTGTGCAGGGCCCTGAATGACCTATAAAAGTCCCGACACAGAACCGTGGAAGGAGGAAACGCTAATTAAGGAAATCCTGAATGTCCTAAGCCTGCTCATTAAGAAGAGGCTCATAATGACAGCCAAAGTGGAGAAGCTCATAAATGACTAAAGTCCCGGCGAGTGTAGGGGTGGGGTCCCGAGACCGTGCACCTGCCAGGCCCGGCTGAGGGCCTCCTCTCTAGGGGCCCTGGCATCCTGCCTGAGCCTTGGGCTTGCCCCGCGCCAGGTCTGAGAGCGGAGGTTCCTTCCTGCCTCTCTGGGGGGAGGGTGGGGGGTGAGAGCCAGGGGGCAGGAGGTGATGGTGTGTTCCGTCACCGCAGCCAGGGCGAGACTTGCTCTGGGCCACAGCGGGAAGTGGGTCATGGGAGAAGATCGGAACCGGCTTCGTCTCAGATAGCTGCTCCCGATCGCCCAGTCACCGTCCCCTCCCTGCCCCACGCCTTCTCCACCCAGCCATTTATCACCCGCTGAAGAAAGCACAGTTATTAACAAGAAAAGGGGGC
>PVJH01015637.1:0-52820 GCA_004026705.1 Nesogale talazaci | reverse complement strand
GGGGGACCTGAACGTGCACGTGGATTGCTGTGCACAGAGGCTTCTGAGGCCTCCTACGTTCTCAGATACCCAGGACCCTAGTTTCTGCACTGGGGATTCAGGCTTTGACATGAGGCAGGGCTTGGAATTAAACTCTGATCCCTTGAGGCTCTCTCAAGTAGAGAAGGAATTTTGTTGCCCAATCTGAAGCCCTCAACTCCATACAGTGCAGCCCATGGTAAAGGGGAGAGAGAATCAGTGAAAGGGAGGCGGGGGCGCAGTGGGAGAGGTGGAGCCGGGTGGGAGGGCGGACTGGGCAGGGCGCTACAGTTCTTCCTGGAGGTCCGTTCCCATAGAGGCACGCAAGGTGGGGTTCCCCTGCTTCTCTCAGCCTCCTGAAGGGCCTGCGTCTGACCTCCAGGGATGGTGTGCTTCTCCCAGCTCTCCAGTCTGTGTCACTAGACGGAGACCGAGACGCTTGGGTCCAAGGGCCTTTCCAGGTTTAAGGTGCCTGCAGCCTTGAGTCTAGCCACAAGGACGGGTTGTATAGCGCGAGACTGCAAGGGATTCGGTGAAACACCCAAAGCACAACTAAGGGCCTCACCCGTACTTTGGAGCTGTCTGTGGAACTGACCAGCGAGCAGGAAAGCACGCAGCTAGCGCCAAACCGAAGCCTTCACTTCCAGGTGCGCTTCCAAGATGGCAGACTCGCGACGTCCCCGGCGCAGAAGCCTATTGGGGAGCCTGTCGGAGCCAATAGGAAACCTGGGGCAAGGAGGACCTCGGGCGTCGGGGGCGGGGCTCTAGTGCCCCAATGTTTTGCAGAGGGCGGTCCTTCCGTGCTCACTCTGCCTTCCTCAAGGAGAGACCTGGTCATCGCCTGGAACACCTTTTCCACAGGAACCCGGGGTCCAGTCTCCTTTCAGGACTCTACAGTCCTGCAGAGGAGTGACGGGGCACTTGTGGCATACCGCTTCGTTCTGCAGAGCCATAGATAGTATACATCTCACCTCTTCTGGCGTTCAGAAAAAGAAAACATGCACAATCCAAGAAAATACCCACCGCGCAAGCAGAACGACAGAATGCAACGGTGAATAGCCTCAATCTTAAGCAAAGTTCACAGGAGAACCAACCTGAACTAGGTCATGGTGTATCTAGAAGTTTTCCTGATTACAAGGTCTTATGTTTCCCCCTCAGGTCAGATGCAGCCATTGTCCTGACCAGCCCCTCTGTCTGATAAGTTGCCCCTTGCCATCACTAGCCCACAATCCCTGGTAGTATTGAGAGTTTTATTAATCTTTGTTATTTTCCCTGATATTAGGCCCCATCTACCTGCTCCTTTACCCTTCCGGGATGGTACCAACCGAATGTCCAGTGAAGACTTCTGGAGGTTTGGGGATCAAGCAGTACCCTGCAGTAAGTTTCCAGATTCCATTGAAGTACAGTGTCTTTAAGTGTGAGGACACACCCACTTAGTTATTGTGTGTGTTTGTGTGTTTATATCTTACCCCTTGGTCCGTGGCTCCCCTTTGAAATATCCTCAGTCCTTACAGAGGTTGCTGTAAACTTTGCTTCACGCAGAGCATGTTTGTTATCATGATACTATCATGTGAGTTGGCATGATAGGTAATGAGAAAGAATGTCTTTTGGAATTATACAATATTCAGCCCTATTTTAGACCATAATGTGGGGAGGTTTGCCTTGCTTAGACAAATTCTATTCGCTGTGATTCTGGACACAGTGTGTGCACAAACTATGGCTTTTGGTGCTAGGACAAAAGAGAACTTCTACTCAAAGAAAAATCAGGATCGAATGCCACCCAGGGCACAGTGACTATATACTGTTTTGAGTGTCCATGGATGGAGCACTCTCAAAGAGGAACAGTTTAGCCCTATATTTGCATATCGCCCCTATTGACAGGCTTGGGTTAGAAGTGGGTCTTTAGGATCATGTGAGCCACTATTTCTTGGTTCCATAACGTGATCATGTGTTGTGGCATCCACAATCTGTCTTGTGTCAGCATGAGCCATGTGTACATGCTCACTGGTCATGCCAGGTTCACAACGTCCTGTCCACTTGAGGGAAGCATTTGAGTCCAGCCTGTCCATCAGGTCAAAGCCAATAATGCCAACATGCGCATAGCCTTTTGCTGAAGACTGAAAACTCGTGACCTCCTCCCTGGAGGTGGGGCTCTCTCTATCTCGCCTTCACCTCAGAGGACAAGGGGCTTTGAACTACACTGATGGAGAAACATCACAGGGACACACGGTGGATAACACTGAGATCATCCAATTGTAAGTGGATCGTTAAGACTTTCCATCCACTGGCTTGCAACCTTCTTGTCCTTAGCAACAGTGCATGTGTTGCCTGATTCTCAAGAGGAATTTAGTGGATCTTATGAGATGCAGGACCAATTGTTTGAGTTACAGACAGAAATTTAACCAGGCCAGGACATATTCCTAATATTCCTTGATACAAAACTCTCTTCCCCACATAGGCCTCTCCAAGGCTGTGTTTCTCTAGTGAATTCAGTCTACCACAGTATTTCCATTGAGGTCTAACCGAAAGGAACTTTGGGTATGCATTATATTTTCTCTGAGGAAGGAAATAAGTGAGAATACCATATGCCCAAGGACATTGTAACAACGGCAATGGTGTGAGGTTGAAGAGCACGTGTAATTTGAAGCCTGTCGATAACCATGGGGGTTGGGGGAGGGGAGCAGAATTCATTCCATAGGAAGAGGTGTTTTCTTGACTACCGGTGGGGGGGAGGTGGAGACATCTGTGGTGTCATGTGATACAAGCCTCCAAGGATTATTGACTAGCTCTGCCCTTCCACCCATGTCATCCCACTTTCCCGTCTTTTTCACCAGGGATGAATCTCTCGCCTTCATTTGGACTGTACTAAATATCACTGCAAATATTCCAAACCTCCTGGCCCATGGGCAGAGCCATCTCTGTTGTCCCTCCAACCTTAGAATGAGCAGCAACATTGATTTCTCCACCTCACACTCCTATCTAGGGGATATCACTGAGGAATAACCTGTACATGATGAGAACGGAAAACGAATTCCTTGCGTGCACTGAGAAGGGAGCCTGAAAACCTGCAAGTCCTTCCCCAGTGGGATTGCCTCTCTGGTTGACCCCATCACCTTGATATGGGCTTAGTGGCAATCTCCATGGCAGAACATACCTCGAGCCTAGGATGCACATGGAGGCCAAATATCGGACTGTGCACTCCATGGCGGACCCACATTTGTCCCCAATACCAGGCCACCCCGACTCTTCCTGTCCAAGCACCCTCCCTTATCATAGACCCTGACCCAGAGATCTCAGCTTCTTCTGGACGGAAAAGGAACAGACCCACGCCATTGACTGTACAGGGAATCTTAAAGTGGCTTTCCTTTTTATACACTTACTTCATGAAGTGGAGGTCCGCGACTTCCTGATCCATCACTGTTGTTAGACAGGTCAACTTTTAGCCAAGGGAATGCATGGTCTTGTGCACAAGGGCTTAACAGCAGCGTGAAGGTGTCGAAAGATGCATCCTAGTACCATCTGGGTAAAGCCACAAGCCGTCAAACAGATGTGTATATCATCACCCCTCATTTTTTCAAACACTCAGCCATTAGCGTCACAAAAACCGTCACCAATGTGATTCATTTCAACCAAAGAATCCAGGGACCCATACATGGACCCTCCCCAAAGTTTGCCCCCTCAGCCACGTGCTCAGAGCTCTTGCATGTGGACTTCTGTGGCACCTGAGCGTCCGTCCACTCTCATACCACATTAACTACATACATCAAGATCACAACAAGTATCATCCAGTTCTTTTAGCTACACACCCTTGTAGGGAAGAACACCTACACAGCAACCGGGAACATCCTCGGGTAGGTATGCGTTGACTCTAAGCAAACATGTGGTGAAAGAAAAAAAGGTAGTCAACCAGGAAAAAAAAACAAAGAGGAAATTAAAAAAATTACAACAGAGTTAAATCAACAAGGTAAGGATGTGACCAGGGTACAGAAGAAGGCACCCTTGTGCTCCACGTAGCTCTGGGACTCTGAGGAAGGAGCCCTTTCTAGCAGAAAGTGAAGCATTTTAGTCAACCTTTTTTGATGGCAAGGCTGAGGAAGCCAGCGAGTGGGGGGCAGGTGCAGCAGCAGGAGCAAGCGATTTCTTGGCTGCCGAGGACGTGCTGGGGTCCGCAAATGCCTGACTGGCCTGCTTGGCTTTGATGGCCTTGCTGGACTTGGCTCTGAAACGGGCCCTGGCCCTGGCATTAATACCAGTGCCACCGCATCCCGATTCGGCCACTCTCCTTTCTTCATCGAGCCAGGTGTGTTCATACAGGCCATGGAATTCCTTGGAGTCCATCTTATCAAGCTTCTCCATGAACGCCAGCACTATCTCCTTTTTAGATTCTACATAGGCTCTGGTCCCCCACAGAAACTCATAGCGAGGAGGCTCGCTGTTGGGCACCTGCCACTACTCCAGGTACTTCTCCTGAAGCAGATCTCTGGTGAGGAGCCTCCTGGGTTCTCCAAAGATCAAGTGGCTTTTTCCATCGAATATGCCCAGTGTACTCAGGAATCCCCACATGGCTTCTTCTGTCACCTTGTAGCCCTGAGTGTAGCCCAGGCTCAGGACAGGCAACAGGAGGCCCATCTTGGGAATTCCCCTGAGGTTAAACAGCCTTTCTTCCTTGGTGATCTCCAAAAGGCTGACCAGAGTGTAGGTCTGGCTTTGGGGGTCAATGTCCTTCATCTGCAGACCAATTCCCATCTCCATATGCAAGAAGGCTTTCCTCAGCATCGCTGGCATAGTGTTCCTCATACTTAATGTTGATGACCTTCATCATGTCTGCCTTTGAACCTGGCTCTTTCCTTTTATGCTTGTGCAGCAGCAGCTGCACCAAAATGCTGAACCTCCTGTGGATGGGGTCTGTCTGGAACCTCCGGACAGGGCTTGGGATGGCCACACGAGGGTTAGCATCTCTGCCACCTTGGTTACTGCTCTGGGTCTGGGTCCTACATGGGCATTTTGGACAAAAAGCCTCTGCAGCTGCCACTGTGATGGGCAGGGTTTCCGAGGGGGGGGGTGTTACCCTTGGCCTAGCTCCTTAGGGGAACCCGAGGGAGAATCCTCAGAGGAACAAGGTAAGGGAGATGAGGGCTTGTCCTCCCCTGCTGCTGGGTCCTGCTCACCCTCCAAGCTCCTTGCGTCACCACAGTCCTGGGCCTGGCGAAGTTTCTCAGGAGAGCGGCATTTGCCGTTCTGACTGTGAGGCATGATGACTCCTGTGAAAGACAGCAGCCAATAGAAGGGGAAGACCACAGGGGAGCACGGTCCACTAGAGAAAGAGGGAAGAGAAGGTGTGAGCCCTTCATCTGGGAGATGCCTTCCTGACCTGTATATCCCCACAGCTGTAAATGCCAATTTTTGATGTCCCTGCTCTAAGAACCCATAACTCACCCAGCCCCTGTTTGCCACCCCATGGAGGACATTTAAGGAATGCACTGGTAGCACTTTGGTGTGAGAGAGGCTTACTGGATTGATAACTGGACTGACTTCAAGGCCTCCACGTGATGAGCACCAAGCGGGTCTTCACAGTTCACTTCCGCGTCCTTCACATCAAATATGTGCAAGACCTCAGCCCTTCCCCTTTGCTCCTGTGCACCCCATACTTTCAAATCTGTGGGATCCCACAAGGACAATCTGAAGGAGGACACTGGACTCCAATCGTGGAAATCTGTGTGCCAATGCAGAGCATACATGGATGTTTCTCTCCCTGGGTTCCTTGAAGACCTTAGTCCTCCAGCACAGTTCTTATGCTGGCTTGACTAACTTGGCCAAAAGTCCCATTAAGACTCACTGTGAGCAAGGGAGAGCCCCATTGAAGATGACAAGGCCCACTTACCTCTTAAAACCATAGACAGGGGGCTTTGTCCAGGCTCCTTATTTTTGAGGAAATAATACGAAGAGTTTGTGGTCTTTTTCTTTTTCAGAGATTGTCACCTTGAACTGTCCACCTACCCCGCCATCTCCCAGTGAGAACAGCCTCTGTTATTCTTCCATCAACTGAATAGGGTTGAACTAATAAAGTGCCTGAAATCCTCTTGGTCGGAAAATCTGGACATTATGAGTGTTTATCCTCAGCTCCCAGAGCCAATGGCAGTGGCAGGGAACAGGAAAACCCTCCCCTTTGAGGGTGGAGTGGTTCGCACTTCATCATTAGCAGTGTCATTTGACTCCTGAGCGCCCCATTGCTGGGAATCCATTCCACTGAGAACCTGGTGCCCTGGCCCTCAAACTATGGGCGAACTCTTCCTGAGACCTCAGAGCCATAGGAGAGACCCAGGCACTCCAGGTAGAGGATGCTTTAGGAGGGCTAAGGCTGGGCCTCAGAACATGGAGGTGGGTGTGGAGGTGTGACACCTGTGCCATGAGGCTTTTGAGACCTCCTAAGTTCTTAAATGGGCACCCCCTTCTCTTTTCACGGGAGATTGAGACCTTGAGTTGGCCAGGCTGGGAATTCCTCTCTCTGATCCCTTGAGCCTCTCACAAGCAGGGAACAGGCTCTGTTGCCCAGGCCAAGGCCCTCAATTCTACGCAGTGAAGCCCGTAGGGGCACGGGCGTCTAGCGGGCGTGGCGAGATGCTGCAATCCTTCCCGGAACTCCATTCCCACAGAGGTGCGCATGGCGGGGTTCCCCTGCTTCACTCATTCTCCTGAAGGGTCTGCCCCTGACCTCCAGGGAGGTTCTGCTGCTGCTGCTTCTCCAGTTGGCGCCCTGTCTCCTAAAATGAGACTGAGACGCCAGGGTCCAAGGGACTTTCCAGGTCTAAGGTGCCCGTGGTCTTGAGTCTAGCCACAAGGAAGGCGTGGATCGCGCGAAAGCGCAATAGATTAGGTGAGTCCCCCAAAACACAACTAAGGGCCTCACCCGGGCTCCGGAGCAGTCCGTGGAACTGACCAGTGAGCAGGAAAGCACGCAGCTCCCCAAAGCCAAGCCTTTACTTCCAGGTGTGCTTCCAAAATGGCAGTCTGGTGATGTCCCCAAGTGCAGAAGCCTATTTCTTTGTTCATTTCCACATGGACTCTGCGCCCTCCCCCCCCCATAGGAACTCGTAGCGAGGAGGGTCGTTGTTGGGTACCTGTCGGTACTTCAGGTACTTCTCCTGAACCAGATCTCCTGCCCCCGGTGGGCTTGGCTCTCTGGTTGACCCACGACCCGGTATGGGCTCAGAGTCTATCTCCATGGCAGACCATACCTGGAGACTAGGAAGCACATTGAAACCAAATATCCACCTGCGCCACACTGAGGCAAATCCTCATTTTTCCCCAATACCGGCCCACCCTGACCCTTCCTGTCCAAGCATCCTGTTTTATCATGGCCTTCCACTCAGATCATTCCCTGGACCACCTTTTCTACAGAAACCTGGGTTCCATTCTCCTTTCAGGATCCTCCAGTCCTGCAGAGGTTTAACGGGGAGAGTTCGGAATTCCTCTCAGTTTTCTATGCCTGGGGGTCAAGAGAGTGTCCTGTGCCTGGGGGGTCAAGGGAGTGGCCCTTGGTTCAGTGTTCTGCAAAGTGCTATAGACACTATTCATCTCACCTGCCCTCACATTCTGAAAAAGAAAACATACACCGTCTAAGAAAAACACCAACTGCCTAATCAGAATGACAGAATGCATTGGTAAAAAACCTCAATCTAAACCAGATCTCACACTAGGATATGTTGGAACTCTTTCATGATGAACCTTGAAGCAGTTCCAGTGACCAGGAGTTGTTTTTACTTAAGTCCAGATGAAGGAGTCCTTCCTGCAGTACACTCTGTCCTATAATTCGGTCTTTCTCTTCAACTGTCCATAATCCATGGTGACTTTCAGGCTTCTGTTAACATTTCTCTTTTATTCTGTGATAGTATGCCCCATTCCTCCCCCCCCCCCTTACTTCCGGTACCACTATATCCCCAGTGGGCTCTTCTTGTGGATGCACTGGTAGTGGGCGCATCTCAGTGCCTACGAAGTGTGGCTGTGCCATAAGAAAAGATGTTCCATAGAGGTGTGCTGCCTTTAAGTTTGAGCACAAAATTCACTCGTTTATCTTTGAGGAAGGATTGCACTTATATCGCTTTGCCTCCCTTTAAAGCATCCTTGGTCCTTATATGTTATGCTGAATGCAGATTATGATAGTTCTCTTGATAATATGGTGCATCTAGGCATTTTAGAGAATGGAAAATAATATCTGGGAGGTTTGGCTGCCTTAGACAAATTCTATTCCTCTTTAAGACAGGACACAATAGGTTCAAAATCTATGTACTTTGGAGATAGGGATAAAGACTACTTCTTCTTCCTAGAGGGAGAAGTAGGCTGAATGCCATCCAAGGCACAGCGATTATGTACTTTTGAGTGCCCATGGACTGAGCACTCTCACAGCAACCATTTTGCATGAAAGTTGCATATCACCCCCATTGATAGGCTTTGGATAGTAGTGTCCCCTTCTCACACAAGGGTCTCCAGCTTGATACCCACGTGAGCCACTACTTCTGAGTTCCATAGAGCTCTCACGTGCTATGCCTTCTACTCTACTTCCTGTCCCAGACTGAGCCTGGGGTACTTGCTCAGTGGATGTGCCGGTCTCAGAACCTCCTTGTCAACTTTAGGGAAGTGGTTGAGGCTAGCCTTAGGAGTCCATAGGTTCAATAATTCCAGCATGTGCATGGCCTATTCCTAAAGTTTCTGAAAACTCCTGTGCTCCTTCCTGAAGACCAGATGCTCTCTCTCTCTCTCTCTCTCTCTCTCTCTCTCTCTCTCTCTCTTTCTTTGTCTCTGCTTCACCTTCAGTGGACAAGCAGGACAGAGATACTTGGATGTAGGAGTCTTGTGGGGACAAATGGCAGCACTGAGATGCTTCCACGACCAGTGCCTCCACAAGACATTCCCTCCACAGCCCTGTGAACTTCCTGCCCTCAGCGACATTGCATGTGTTGCCTCTCAGGATCTCAAGAAGAAGTGAGAGAGTAGTATCATATATAGGGTCTATGATTGCACTTAGGGGCTTTTTTGTACTGGGCTGGGATCTTTTCTTACTCTACAATTATTCTTTGGTATTAAATTCTCTTGCACACACATGAGCCTCCCAGCATTCATTCTCTAGTTAACTTAGATGAACTGAGTGGATTCATTTATATCTCCCAGAAATGAATTTAAGGAACACAATATAGTATCTCTGATCAAATAAATTAATGTGGACAATCTGTGTCCAATGAGGACTTTAACGAGGGGACTCTTTTGAGGTTGAAGAGCACATATTATTTGCAGGAAGTCGGTAAACATGGGGGGAGCGGGAGCAGTATTCAGTCTATAATGAGGGGTGTAGTTTTGACTGTGGGCAGAAACTGGACATCTGTAGTGTAATGCGACTCTCGGTTCCAAATATTGCTGACAAAATCCATATAACCCCTTCCACCCGTGTCATCCTAGTTTCCCTTTTTTATCACCGGGGAAGAAACTCTAGTCTCCATTTGGAGTATGCTTAATGTCAGTCCACATACTCCAAGTTGAACATCCTGTGTGGAGAAGAATCTACAACCCCAATTCCCCTGGGATATGCGAGAGACTTGACTCCTGTCCCTCACACTCACATCCATGGAGTGTGGAGCCATCACTGAGAAAGGCCCTGTAAATGATCATAATAGAACACGGAAGTGTGCGGGAAATGGAGCAACGGACACTTGTCAGTCCTACCCCTTGTGGGGATGGCTCTCTAGCTGACTCTCCACCCGAGTACAGTCTCAGAGGCAATCTCCATTGTGGGCCATATCTGGACATTGGGACGTACATTGAGATGGAATGTCCAATTGTGCATAATCTGGTGTACGCTCATGTATCCACAATGCCAGTAAACCCTGAACCTTCCTGGGCAAGCACCCTCACTTATCATGGCCTGCGACTCAGAGATCTCAGTGTCTCCTGGACAAAATGTGACCTGACTCGGGGCCTTGACTGTACAGGGAACCTCAAAGTGGGTTCCCTTCGCATGAGTTCACTTCATGAAGTGGAGCTCCGCGACTTCCTGCTTTATCACTGCTGTTAGACAGGTCAATTTTTAGCCAAGGGAATGCACGGTCTTGTGCAGAATGGCTTAATATCAGCATGAAGACTTCCAAAGGATGGGTCCTAGGTAGCATTTGGGTACAGCAACAGGCAGTCTAATTGTGTACATCATCAACTCCCCAACATTCATAGATTCACTACACAAACACAGTCACATATGTGATTTATTTGAACCAAAGAAATCAGGGACCCAGGCACAGACCCTCTCCAATTTTTACACCCTCACCCATGTGCTCAGAGCACCTGATCAGACCCTGGATCACCTGTAAATAGAAACCTGAGTTTCAGTCTCCATTCAAGAACCAATGAGGTGGAGAAGCCTAGCTAGGCGAGTTTGGCATAGTGCTCTGTTTTCCACATTGGGGAGTCAAGGACGTGTCCCCTTCATCAGTGTTTTGCAAAGAACCTTCAACACTATTCATCTCACCTATCCTGGAATTTATAAAAAGAAAACATACCCAATCAAAGAAATGCACCTTAAGCCCACTCAGAGCGACAGAATGCAATGGAGAAAACCCCCGATCTAAAGCAAAACTCAAAATAGGACAAATTGGAACTCTTTCATGGTGAATCTAGCAGCATTTCCAATGACAAGGTGTTATAGTTTCACCTAAGTCCAGATGGAGCCATCCTCTATAATGATAAGCCAATCTTTTCTGTAAGAAGAAGCCATGTGCCGCTTCGAGTTGAAGATGACACAAGGAGGACTTTTCAATCTCCGCATACCTACTCAGACACCATCTGGACTCCAGTTTCTCAGGTGTAACAACCTCTGGAAATTCTCAGTCCAGTGAATGGCGTTCAACATTAATCCTCATCTCTCTGAGATCCTCGCAGGAGAATCCTATGGACATTAGTTTCTGTCACTTTTGTCCTGTTTGCAGTCACTGGAAGTGACTTGAGTGGTGCTCATTTGGCCAGTGGGAGCTTGATTTCTACTCCTGAGTGAAGCATTTTTTGGAGCCAGACCCAGTGTGTGTCTGAGGCCCTGGTCCTCTGACTAAAGGCTACCATTTCCTGTGATCTCAGAGTCAAAGGAGAGAGTCAGGTACACCAGGTAGAGTCTCCTGGACATAGGGGCGCGGTGCCAGTGTCTGACACCTGTTAAGTTTAGGTTTTCAGGGTTCTTCCTTCTTCCCTCAGAATTCAGGTCTTGACTTGGCCTCAACTTGGAATTCCTCTTTCTGCTCCCTTGAGGCACTTAGAAACTGGGATGGGGTTTGTGCACCAGGCTGAGCCCCTATCAAAATAAAGACAAGCCCAGAGAGAGTGGGTTGGGTTACAGTTCTTCCAGGATTCTTCTCAGAGTTGAGAGCAAGGACGGGCCTCAGGGGTGGCTTCGCTTTGGTAAGGCTTTTGGAGAAGCAGGAAAAGCCCACACATGGCCTTCAGGGAGGTTCTGCTTCCTCTGTCTCTCCAGAAGGTGGCTGCTCTCCCAGATCTAGGTCTTTGGGGCCATTTGTCTTTTCAAGTCTAAGGTGTCCATGTGGTCTTGAGTCTAGAGGGTAAAGTTAGTGCTACTCTGCATGGGTCCAGGGGACCCCCTAAAATTCCTCAAGGGCCTCACCTGGACTCCTGAGCTGTGGGGGGGGGGAATTTTTACTCCAAGCAGGAAGGAATGCAGCTCCCCAAAGCCGAAGCCTTCCTTTCCAGGGTCCCTTCCAAAATGGCAGTCCAGTAATGTCACAATTGCAGAAGCCTGTTGGGGAGCTTCGAGGAGCCAAAAAGTATACTGAGGTTCCTAGGATGCCTGACATCAGAACAAAGCCCTTGTGCCCTAATGATTTTCAGAGGTTTGTCTTTCCTGTTCCCTCATAGTCCTTTGTGAGTGACCTGATCATACCCTGGACTAGCCATCAATAGAAAACTGAGTTCAGACCCAGTTCTAGTCCCTCCATGGTGGACAGACCTAAGTGGGGAAGTCTGGCATAAAGCTCCATTTTCCCATCTGGGGAGCACCGCCCAGCCTGCTTGATCAGCGCTGTGTAAAGAACTTCTTCCAGCGCCAGGCTCTGCCTGCCTCCTATCTGCTCAGGGCCCACTTTTGCTGGTGTTTGGGGACAACTATCCTCCTGCACAAAAACTGGGGTCTACTGCTTTAGCCCCAAACCTTCTCTTTCAGGGGTACTAAGTAAGGAGTAGCTTGTAGTAATTCTTCTCCCGGAAGTCAACTTCAAATCAATGAAAGCCCACGTTTCACCAATAGAACCTCCCCATTCTGTTCCCCTGACCAGAAACTTGAGAGAATGAAGGGATTGCAAACCCTTTTTTTCCCCTTAGGGCAGCTCATTTAGTTTGCAAATTTTCTAAGGGTAGGTGTCTGACTCTTGTCTCATTCCCCTGTAAAGATTTGCTCCCATAACTCCCAAAAGCCCTTAAATGAGAAACCTTATTTGTAATAGAAGGCGAAAGAAGGTAAACCCTTAGAGATAAAGACATATTAGTTTTAAAAGATGAAAGACCAATAAGAATCAGAGAAACCAAGAATTTTCCACTTTCTTTTCCTCATTTCTGAAAAGAAGATTTTGGGGGGTGCCTAATAGTGTGTTATTTAGCGGTTTTAGGGTGTGTTAGTATGGGTAGCCTAGGGAAACAAATTTACAAAAACTGAAGGATATCAAAAGATTTGTATACACAAGAGTACTTGAATATTGAGGAAAAACATCTCAGTCCAGAGGAAGTCCTTAAGTCTGATATTAAACCGTATATCTGATATCCATTTATAAAGACCTCTCCAGACTCAGAAAACACATGCCATGATGTGTAGTGCATGAAAATGATGGACAAATGGGTAGACAGTCTTTGGGTCCAGTGGCATTGTAAGCATCTGAACATTAGTAGGGATTTCCAGGTGATATCTCCAGCTTCCAGGGCTGCATCAGGGTAGGTCCATGTGACTTCTCCTGAGGGATGCCTCACAGGGAATCAGCAAGGAAAGAGGGTGTCTCCTGCCTCCAGGGAAGTAAAGAGCGGATTTCCAAGAATTCTCAGGAGAAGAAAATGCCCAATTAGAGGTCTCATTGGCTATGGCCGATTGACAGTCTGGACTCCACCCTTTCCCTATTAATCCTCTCAAGGCCCAAAGGAAGCAGAGGTGTTGACCGGGGTCTCAGGAGGGAGGTCTTGGGCTGTGTATGGAACATTTGCTACAGTCAGGCATGGTGGGATCCATGGCTCTGGCTCTCTCTTCATCTCTCAGAGCTTCCTCATAGGGGGATGTAAAGACACTGACACTTGATCTACGACAAGAAGTCGAGGTCTTTCATCTGGATGGGAGCCCATGCTGGGCTCTTGGGCCTCACAGACTTCACGGCATGAAGCTGGCCGTTGGGCACCCATCAGTATTCCAGCTACTTCAGCTTCGCCAGATGAGCTTCTTGGGCTCTCCATAGATAAAGTGCTCCTTCCCAGGAAATGTATGCATAATATTCATAATACCCAGGTCTGCTGCTCACGGTCATTGTTATCTCTCACCCCAGGAGAGACATCAGTGGATGCGTCTAGGAAAGTCCCCTGCCACCTTGAACCTTTCCATGATCAGGAAGGTTCATTTTGCAGACAGGATCATAAGATTCAGTGCTGGGATGGCTCCTCTTTACATCAACTGCCAATATCATCTCATTGATCTCCATATGCTTAGATATCCCTTTGACGATTTCAGGGAGCACTCCCCGTACTTTCCTTTAGCAGTCTTCATCATAGTTGCTTTATACCATTGATACCTTTAAGATGTGTCCATCAAGAAATCCTGCAACACATTTACCTTCTTAGTTAGAGGGTCTCACTGTGAGTGTTTGATGGCACCTGGAGCCTTGGAAATGTTTGGATTTTCTACACATTGGTCACTGGCTCCTAGTGCACCCATTGTTTGATAATCTTAAAGGATGCCTCTCTACATTCACCCTACTGTTTCCCTATGCTGAAATGGAGACATACAATTTTCACCACCCACACTCTCTCCTGCCAAAATTAGCATGCCCACCTCTTCATGAGAACCCCACAAAGATCAACTGGCTGGGGGTCACCCGAGGCTGGGAGCAGAGGCTGGCTTTGCGTCTTCTGCAGTCTTTGGGCCTTTAAATGCTCATCTATCCAGGATGTTGGACATGCCCTGAGTTGCCTTCCCACACCAGCCTGGGTCCCACAATCTCCATTTAAAGGTTTCAAATCCCTACAGCCCCAAAGAAGAGATTCCTAGGAATGCTCCCTTCCTCTTGCACAGCCTGCTCATAGAGGGATGAGAGGGAAACGACAGCCACATGGTTTACATAAGCCACAAGCTCAAGAATTTGGGTCCTGGGGGATTCAGCGAGGGCTCTAGTGACCCTAAGGAACTCATAGCAGGGTGGGTTACTATTGGACACCTGACTATACCTCAAGAACTTCAGTCTCACCACGTCTTTGGTAACGAGTTCCCCATAGATATAATGCTTCTTCCAGGAAATACACGAAGCATCCTCAAGAATTCCCAGATCTCCTGGGCAATGACATGGTGGCCCTTCATTAAAATCACCCCAGCACAGTCATCAGTAGCCATGACTTGGGAAAGCCCCTGGTGAGATGGACCCTTCCATTGTTGGGGAGGGTCAGTTTACTGACAAGAATGTGAGATGCAAAGGTGGAGTCAGATTCCGTCACTTCAATTACAAACCTTACCTCAAGGCACTCCTTGAAAATCTGCTGAAACCGGTCATTGAATGTGGGGCTGATTACCCTCAGCACTTCTAACTTGGCAATCTTTCTTTTTAAACTTGTACAGCATAAAGTGTTCCCGTACAGCTATCCTGAAGCCCAGAGTACCAAGGTATGAGTCCTTCTTTTGGGAGTACTGTAAACTCTGCATAGATGGCCTCTTGCCCCGTTTGTCTGCTACTTTGTCTATAGAATTTTGATAGTGTCAAGGAAGCCCTAGGCTCTTGAGGTGTACGAGGGCTTTTATCAGCGGCAGAGCTCTGGGGGTTCCCCTCATAGACATGAGAAGGGGAAGAGGAGCTGTGTTCTTCTCTTACTGCTGTCTCGGTGTGACACCTTCCTGATCACGGACATCCCCTTGAGTCTGCTGGTGTTTCTCATTCTTCTGGGGTTTACTCTTATGCTGAGAAGGCATGGTTCCAATGGTCAAGGGAAGCAGTCAGCTTCCCAGGAAGTAGGGCAGGTGATGTGAGCTTGGGGTCTTGGGATGCTGAGCAGATGTGAACCACTCAGCACAAAGATGCCTCCTTGGCCTTCCTCAGTGGTTCTCACCCTTCCTAGTGCAGTGGCCCTTTAATGCGGTACCTCCTTTTGGGGTGACCCCCCCCAACCCAAATACTATTTTCATTGCTACTTCATAACTGTCATTAAGCTACTGTTCTGTGTCAGGAGACTCCTGTGTAAGGTGGCTTGAGCCCCAAAAGGATTGTGGTACACAGATTGAGAATACTGGCTTTACTGAAGCCAATCTGTATTCTCCTATGAGGACACTGAACTAGGATCACCAAAACTTCTTTGCACCTGAAACCTTGTCTTTGAGAATTCTGTGAAGGCAGGCAGAGTGTAATGGGTTACTGCCTGCCAACTCTCCCTGAGCTTTACAGGGGCTGACAGGAGGGTCTCATATAGGGGGAGTCTCCATTCCTCATGGGTTTGGAGTTCATGTTTAGAGTAGCCTGTGATATTGATATGGGATGAAGTGGGTTCTAGCCCATCCCCCCTTATTTCTGCTGCCCTGAAAAAAACAGCATCACAAATGAAGGTAGATACCCCCCAAGAACCCCCATGGAGACCTTTAGCTTACCAGACTGGCCAAGTCACCCAGTATTCATACCTGTCTGGGATGCACTCATAGCTGTAATTCTGCATGTTGCCCTATCCTCCATGGGGAAACACAGAGCCCGCACCTGGATTGCCTGATGGCTGGATCCTCAGAGCAGAGGCCTCACTTTCTTGGGACCTGATAGCATGAAGTGAGGGAGAAGCACCACAGCCTCTTCACCCTGTGCTGGACATTCAAGACCTAAAAGAAGTAAAGGCAGTCAGAGGCCAAGCTGTCCCTTCTATTTATAGGTGGGTGGTCTCCTCAGTCATTGCCTGGAGTGTGGAGTGACCTGGGATATGTCCTCGCTTGTCCCGAGGCTTCATCCTGACACCAGCACTTCTTTGAGCGTCCACAGAGCAGCGATGGTTGATTCATTTGACCTTACCTCCAAAGCTGAGAGTAAGCCTGGGATTCTAGGATATCCCCACCGTTTTCAGGCAGGTAGTCCTCCTAGACCCCCCAAATATCCTCTGGGTCCATGTGTGAAAGCAGGAAACAATTCTAATCCAGATTTGAGAGCACCCCCTTCCCCAAGCATCTCAAGAACCTAAAACAACATAAGAGGCCGTGAGTAGGATTCAGTGCATCAGTGGTTGGAATCCCAGGGATGGCAACAGGGCTGGGCCCGGCATGATCCTGTCAGTCATGGCGCAGAAAGTTTCCCTCTGGCCTAAGAAAGTGGTTGTGCTGAAGTCTGGCCTGCCCTAGGACTTCTGCTTTTGCCGACATCACTCTCCACCCCTCACACGAAGGCCCTCATCCGTGTCTGTGAGTTGAAACAAGCAGTGGACCCCACATCACCCCACTGTTGTAGAATCAGTAGCCATCATCCAATTCACTCAGGATTTCATCCTGGATTCCCAGACGGGTTCAAGAGCTTTCATTCCACTAGCAAATGTGCACCAACCTCAGAAACTGTCTCTCACCTTATGGTCAAGCATCTCAACCTCTTCTTTGCTTCATAGTTACACTAGGACTACAGAACCTAGTAGCAGATACTTCGACATCTTTGTCAAAACGCCAATCTATTAGCATAAAAGCCCAAAAACACCAGAGGGTCAGCTACTATTGGGATAAAGAAGACTCCATGAACAAGAGATCCAAGTTATCACCATTTATTTTCTACTACATTCCTAAAAAATGTAAGCAAATCTGTAAACTTTACTTTGAAAAACAGGAACTACAGAAACCAAGGATTGAGTGCATTATATATTTCCCCCTTATCTTGTGTTTCTAACTATTGATTGCAAACCTCTTTACTATTTCTAAGGCAACTATATTTTTGTGTCAGATTATCTAATTCTGAAACTTACACTCATCAAAGAGAGAGAGAGAAAGAGAGAGAGAGAGAGAGAGAGAGAGAGAGAGAGAGAGAAAGTGGAGGGGGTGGATTGAGAGAGAGAAAGAAAGAGGGTGATTTGGAGATTTTCCATTTGGTTTACAGAATTCTGACGTCAGATGAACAGTAATAAAAGTATGAGGGTGCATTGAGAGGCTGTGGTCACTCCGCCTGCAATACATGGAAAACTGCACAGTGCTGCAAACAGAACAAACCAGGCAAGTCGTCCCAGGGGGAGAGGTACACAGGATGGCATGTCTGTGCTCCCTCCAACCCCACTTGAACTCCACCACTTTGAAGGTTAACTACTAATTCCAATAGGAAAGGGAGGCATCTGCCTCTGGCTTCATGGTGAGTAGGGAGAACTGCTGAACCTCACCTTGACATGGCTTTTGCCCTCGCCTTTAGCTTTTTCTTACTCTCCTCCCCAGGTTTGGTCAAACAGGTCTTGGAAGGCAGTGGCATCCATACATTTTATCTTCTCGAAATACTCCATCACTTTCTTCTTGCAAGCCTTAGTGTGGGCTCTGGAGCCCAACAGGAATTCATAGCGGGGAGGATCAGACTTGGGCACCTGCGGGTACTCCAGGTACTTTTCATGCACTATATCTTCAGTGAGAAACTTTCTAGTGTCCCCAAAGATGAAGTGCTTTTGGCCATCGTAGATCCCTAACTTATTCAGGTACATCCACATCTCCCAGGGGACCGTGTTGTCATTGATGTACACAAATCCTAGTAGAGGCATTTAGGATCCAATTCTTGGGAAAGTCACATTTGCCATTGTGAATCTCCTCACTGTTGATCTCCAGGTAACTGATCAGAGCATAGGATTGACTTTGGGAGTCCACTTCCTTCAGCTCCAGGCCAAAGACTAGCTCCATATGCTCAGAGACTCTCCTCAGCACCTGGGAGAACTGCTCCTTGTACCTTTTAGGGATGATCTTCATTGCTTCAGCCTTGGTAAAGGGCTCTTTTCTTTTATACTTCAGCAGCAGGAAGTGCAACACCAGGACTACCCTTCTGGTCAGAGGGTCCCAATGGGACTTCGCATCAGAATGTGTGGACTTTGGGGCATTTCTCCTGCCCACATGTTGGCACTGGGTACCTTTAGTGGCGTTAGCTCATGAAGCATTGGTGGCAGACTTAGGGGTAAAGGGAAGTGCGTCAAATGACTTTAGAACATTGGAGGACCCTTGGTGAGAATCCACAGAAGGAGCAGCAGGTGAGGAAGAGGGTTTTTCCTCCTCTTTGGCAGTGCACTGGGCCAACTCCAACCCCTTGGCATCACCTCGGTACTGGGCCTGGCGGAGTTTGCTCTTCTGACCATGAGGCATGACAACTTTCCTCAAGGGCAGCAGGACAGGACAATAGATGATCTGGGTTCACTAAAAAAGAGGAAATTAGAGAGAGCCCCTCAGCAAGGACATGCCCTGGATTCCCTATTCCAGCTGTCAGTCCCCTCTGACCAGCTTCCTCACCTCCTTGAGATGACCTCCCAGGAAGTGAGTGCCCTCTCTGGGTCAACATGCCCTAAACCCCCACGGGTGAAAAGAGAGTGGGGTTTTCTGGTCTCCACTGATGAGTGGGAGGAGAAGTCACTACATCCAAACTCAATGTCCTCTCCTGACTCCCACTCTTACAGACTCAGTAACTTGCCTCTCTTGAAACAAACCCAACCCCAAACCCAAAGCACTGTCATTAGTGCACTCTCGCTCACAGTCCCCCTAGAAGGCAGGAGACATCTGCCCTGTGAATTTCTGAGACTGTCACTCCTTACAGGATCAGAAACATCCCTCCTTCTCCCTCTGAACTTGGTCAGGGTTGAGTGTCCTGGTAGCATAGGAGTGACATCAGGCTACTAAACACAGGGCAGCATTTGGAAACTTCCTGCATCCTAGGGAGATGCAGGGGCCTTTCTTCTCCTGCCCAGAGTGACAGCCTCAGAAACCCAGAAGGGCCCTTCTCCTCAGCCCTGTGAGTCTGTCTGAGGCTAATGGACTCACTGGCAGTGACTAGGAAAAGGGCAGGGGATCGTGCTCTGTTCTCTTACAGCAGTCTTCCCTTGATCCCTGCCCTGCCCCCACCATTTGGAATTCCTCTGTCTGCTGAATTGGGGCTGAGAGAAAGGCCCTCACCTGCCCTGATGACCTCTGGCAGAAGTCTATGGACATGAGTATTTCCAGGATTGTTCTGGGACCACAGAGCCAATGGCACGGACAGGGCTTAGGTCAGCTCTCCCCATGGGGGGTTGAACACCACCCACTTCATCTTTGGAGCGCCATTTTAACTTTGTACCTTCATGGGATCCACACCCACTGCTGATGTGAGACCAGCCCCTCCCCCATGAACCCCATCTGCCTGCAGACCAGGGACGAACCCGACAGCATGCCTCTGAATCAGAAAAAAGAGTGAGGCATAGCTTATAGAGACCAAGTGAGGGCAGCAGGACGGGGTCTGAACATGGCTGTGGGGTCCGGGCTCCGGTAGCTGGGCTAGGAGGCTCCTCAGATCTCCTAAGTTTTGATTCTAGGACCTCTTCATTCCTCCCTGGGGATTCAGCCTGGACTCTGGGCCAGAGGCTAGGGATGCAGCACTGTGTTCTGGCTTTTTGGCCCAGTCTGAGACCCTAGCCCCCAATCCCTATGCCCCGCCCTCCACTTCTTCCCGTGGATTTCCAGGATGGAGAGCAGAGGCGGTGCTCTGGTGGTCCCCCGCTTCAGGGAGGCCTCTGCAGGGCTCTAAGGGCGCCCCCTTGTCCCCAGATAGAGTCCTCATCCTCCCTCTCCAGAAGGGTGCTGCTCTCTCTTAGACCCAAACGCAAAGATCCACATGGACCTTTTGGTCCCTGAGCTCGAGCGAAAGTTGGGATCCGACAGGACGCTGTTTCAGGGTGAGTGCTCCCCTCCACCCACATCCAGGCTCCCTACCTGGTCTTCTATGTGGTCCTCTGGGAAGAAAGACACACAGCGAAGGTAGAGAGCGCCCTTGACATCAAATCCAGGCACTTGGGTTCCACAAGGGGCCGATGCTGTACAGCGTTCCCCGAGGGCTGAAGACAGGGCTGATCTCGCGAGATGCATCCTGCAGCTGGAAGTCCTCCTGCAACGCTGTGCGTGGTCCTCACGGAGCTCAGGAACCGAAGGGGGAGCATTCTGTGGATGCGGACACCTGCTCCAGGCTGCATACACAGGCCTCACCGGTGAGGACGATGTACAGCGATGAGGGTGTTCGCTGTCAGGATGTGTGCAGGCCGGTGTCCCTTCCTGCGGCCCTGTGGGCTGCGGTGGGTTAGTGCCGTGGACAGAGATTCTTTGGGGGCTCGTTTTCCTCTCCTTTCATTACGGAGTCTATACCTCACGCCACGTCAGGACAAAGTTCATTTGCGTGCGCCCTTGAGACGGCAGCCCTTGCTTGAAGAAGCCCGAAAGCCAATTCTGGGCACGGGCTCTGGGGGTAGACTTTCTTGCTATCTGCTGGATTTTATTCAAATGCCCCTATCCGCTGTGACACACTGGTTCTTCAGAGATCTCATGTGCTGTGGCATTACTCACCGGCCTGCAGTGTGAATGATCGTTGCCTATTGGCTTTGTTGTCTGTGTCAACTCACACAGCATGGGCAGGAGATGCACCCCACTCTACTCCCGACTTTTTCTCAGAAAGAAAACCTGGGTCCAGATGCTGATTTAGCCATTAGTATAGGGTAATGAGTGACAAATCGTATTTGGGAGTACATAATTCACTTCATATAGGGAGGTAAGTTATTATATATAGGCATGAGCTAGACAAACTTTGTTCAATAAAGCACTTCTCATTTCTACTGAGAACCCAAATTCCCCAAACAATTGCCCACATAAAACCTTATAATTTGTCCGTCTAATATTAATATCACCAGTAACACAATCCAGAGTTCATATTCTTTTTGTTTTGTTCTGTTTTTTTGGGAGGGGGCATCACTGCCCCATGGTGGGAGTTGGAGGCCCAGTCTTGCTGCTGCTGGATTTGAACTGCCAACCCTGTGGGTCGCAGTCCCACTCACAACCACTACGCCACTGGAGCTCAGCCCTCTAGAGCTCATATTCCCTAAGAAAACTATCACTCAATATATTGTACTTCAATCTCATATGATGACAATGTACCAGACAAGAATGTGGCTTCTAGCAATAAACTCGAGGTGTGATGCCTCTTTACTCAGGCATATCCAGAATATGAAATGTAACAATTTTGCAATCTGGTGTCCATTTGGAACTTGAGATTTTAAGAGTGAAGGGGCTGGAGTCTAGTCCGTCCATGGAATCATAGTCAATGAGACCCTTTTGTGAGCTTGACTTTCTCATGACAATTTAGACAATTCCTTGATTTTTCTCCTTGGAGATGGGAGACACACAGTCTATCTCTCTGCTCACTTCCCGGGAAATATCCCTGAGGACCAGACACATGGCGCTACGCTGGTAGGCCCCATGCCCTGGGACCTGGAGAATCACAAGGAGACCCTGGTCAGTACTGCGGTGCTTACAATGTCATTGGATCCAAAGACTTTCTACCTACTGGCCTGTGATCTTCCTGCATCTGGCATCATTGCACGTGTTTTCTGAATCTGAAGAGGGCTTTGTACATTGGTATCAGGCACGTGGGCTAATATTGGACTAATGGGCTTCGACTACTCTGGGTTGGGATGCTTTTATTTTGCTTATTTTATTTTTATGTTAACAAAGCATTTTATTGGGGGGCTTTTACAGACTTATAACAATTTATATGTCCATTGTGCCAAGCACATTTGTACACATGTTACCATCACCTGGTATATATATATATATATATATATATATATATATATATATATATATATAAATTGGGGGCTCATGCAACTCCCATCACAATCAATAAATACATCAATTGTATGCAGACATTTGCACACTTGTTGCCATCATCACCATTGAAACACCATCCCTCCACTTTCCAGTTCCCCATATTTCCCTCACTCCACACTCCCCCCATGAACCCCTAATGATTTACAGATTGCTATTATTTTTTTCATATCATACCCTGTCCGATGTATCCCTTCACTCATTTCCCTCATGTCCATACCGCAGAAAGGAGGTTATATGCAGAACCCTGAAATTGGTTCCCCCTTTTAATTTCACCATCTCTGCACACTCCTGCTATCACCACTTCCACCACTGGTCCTGAAGGGAACATCCATCATTAATTCCCCATGTTTCCAGCTCCGGTGTACAACCCCTGGTCTAGCTGGATTGGTCAGGATGAATTTGGATCATTATATTGAGTGGGAGGAAGCATTTGAGAACTAGAGGAAAGTTGCATATTTCATTGTTACTACACTGTAAATTGACGGGCTGATCTCCTGCTTATAACCCCTCTGTAAGGGGATGTCTCTTCACCTATCCATGGACTTTGGTTCCCCAATCTGTACTCCCCCTCATTTATAATGACATAATTTTTAGTTTTTGATGTCTGGTACTGGATTTCTTGGACATATCATGGCCCCACAAGGTGGTGTGCTTCTTCCAGATGGGCTTTGTTGCTTCTGAGGTAGCTGGTTGCTTGTTTACTTTCAAGGCTGTAAGACCCCACATGCTCCATCTATTGATAGCTGGGCACTATCAGCTTTCCTCACCACCTTTAGTTATGCACACATTTGTCTTCAGTGATCTTGCTGGGAAGGTGAGAACAATGGAATGCCAATTTAATAGAAGAACATATTCTTGCACTAAAGAAGTACTTGAGTGGAAGTCCAATGACCATCTGCTGTCTTAATACTAACCCATTCCTGAGAGCTGCTGCTGGGTTTGAACCACCAAGCCTGCGGGCCGCAGTCCCGCACTCAACTACTTTCGCCACCCGGGCTCAGCCCTACTAACACATTCTTTATGTACAACTAACCTCTATATAAAATTATCTCTAATACCCTTATGAGTTTCTGTGGATTTGTTTCTCTAGTCTACACTGACAAGCACATCAAATGAATCAAAGACTCCCTCTGAGCATGGGTTCAAGTGGAGTGGGAAAAAGAACTCTAGACAGCTTCCAGTGCTGCTCCAGGTGTTCTGATTGCAAGCTGTGTTAGTCCAGATAAACTAGAGAAACAAACTCACAGACATGCATACGGATATAAAGGAAAGGTTTATATACAAGAGGAATGTGACATTGAGAAAGCATCCCAGCCCAGTCCAGTTCAAAGTCATTAGTCCGGTATTAGGCCATATGCCCGATATCAGTCTATAAAGTCTCCTTCCAACTCACAAAGTTACAGGCCAGTGGGTGTACAGTCCCAGCGCCGGCAGGGGTTTCCCCATGGCTCCTCCCTTCCATTGCTCAGGGTCCATCAACAGCATCCAGTAGTGGTAGAAGCAACTCATCGCTGGCAGTGGTCTCCATGTGACTTCTCCAGCTTCAGAAGTGTGGTTCCATCAGGGTAAGGTCGTGTGGCCTCTCCTCTGGCTCCTTCAGCTACTTGGATGCTGCCATTTGTCTTGTCCATAGTTCGTTGTCTCTGAGACTAACTCCCAACAACTGGGGAGCTAGCTTCTCATCTTCACGAGGGAAATATCGTGAGATTTCCAAGAAGTCTCAGGGAAAGCCATGCCCACACGGAGACCTTATTGGCTACTCAAAGACTAGCTCCAGATTAACAGGCTAGACTCCACTCCTACATCTCAATCATGAAATTTACATAAACACATGATTGCCATACAAGTTCTACTGCTTTCTGCTGCATGACTTTTGGTTTGGGTATATGATGGTTTATGGTTTATGGTACCATGAATTTACTCAATGGTTAAGACTGGAAAAGACTGTAAAGTAGGAAACGTATGGGACAGTACTAGAGGACCAAAGGCAAGGTTTGCTTCAGTTAATCTTGTCACACTGCAAGACTGCCCACCATGCACACAAACAGTAAAGTTTGGAAAGATGGAAAATGAGCAACTCTCCTTCATAAAGAAAGAAGTGGACTGAAGGTCTTCAAAGGAGAATTAGTGTGTAAATAGCACCTCTCTGGTCCTTTTGAGTTGCCTTTGAGTGAGCACTCTGAGAGCAAGTATTGTGAAAGCCCAAGGACGCTCTCATGGACAGACTTGGATTGGCGGCTCGGTCTACTACTTCTCAATGTAGTGCTACATCCTGATACTCAGATCAGCAACTACTCTGTGGATCCTTTGATCTGTCATGTGATATGCCTTCTAATATTCCCCTGTCCAGAAAGAAAGAGTCTTGGGTTATTTCTCAGTTGATTTCTTTATAACTCACAATAATGGATTTTACACATGCAGATCCATTTTTACCAATCCATTTTCTCTGATCCATTAAATTACCAAGGAAAACCTGCTGGCAATGAGCACTAGATCCACAGGTATAGTGTGAGACTTGAGAGCACATGTTATTTGGAGGAAGTAGGTATCATTTTCAGGGGAGGTGCACTGTGAGCCCAGGGCAGTGGATAGACTTGTGTCATTTACCGCAATGCACAGCTCCAAAAATTGCTGACAGGATACATGTGTACCCCCTTCTTATCCATGTCATTATGGTTTCCCTTAATAATCACCCGGAAGAACGTCTAGTCTTCACTTAGAATATTCTAAATGTCAGTCCAAAGATCCCAATTATATTGTCTCATGCTGGGGGTGGGCTGCTGATCCCCCTTCCTTCAAAAACATGGCAGAGCTTTGGCTTCTGGACATCACACTCCCATCCAGGGACTACAAAACCATCACTGAGAAATGTCCTCTGCATGCTCAGAATAGAAAAAGGAAACTGTATGGTTCAAGTGTGCTGTGAGCAGAGCACTGGGCACCTGCCAACCCTGCCCCAGGTGGGGGTGGATCTCTGGCTGACTCACAACCCCAGAGTAAGTTCTTAGAGGCAGACTCCATTGTAGGCCATGCCTGGACACTAGAAGACACATTGAGAATGGATTTCTGCCCATGAACACCCCAATGTACTCTAATCTATTCCTACTACAGACAAACTCGTACCCTTCCCAGCCCAAGCAGCGTGCCTTAAATTGGCCACTGATGCGGAGACCTAAGTGTCTCTAGGACCCAAGTGACCTGGACCAGGGTCATCACTATTGGGAGGACCTAGCAGTGGGTTTACTTCTTCTTAATTCAAGTCTTGAAGTGTAACTGGCTTCCTCAGTTCCTCCTCTCTTAAGACAGTAGTTAATCAAATGGATGGATCCACTTTCTCCTAAAGATCACAATACAAGCATAAATCCTTCCAAATATATATGATGGGGAATGATTTGTGCAAAATAAGAGCCACAGAACAAGATGTATAAATCCTCACCTTATATTTTTGCAACATTTTATTTTAATGAACTTAGCAAATACAATCATTTTTCAATTAAACAAAAGATATCAGGGAACAAATAACTTGACCTGTCCAACTTTCTCTCTCTGTCATGCCCCTAAGCTATTTACGGTGGTCTCCCTCACCATTTCTGAGGATTTCCTTACTCTGAATCCACATCCATATCTATATGTTAATTCCTGTTTATTCTGACTGAAGGGCAAAAGAATCGTTTTTTGTAAAAGAAAGTAAATGTTATTTTCTTTAACTCTGAAAACAGTTCTTTTTTCTTCAGAGTTTAAATTAACATTAATTAAAAAGCACAACTTAAGAACATTCAAAGAAAAAACCCTCAAACTATAGACTAATTGCTCATGGGAGGTGCAGGTAAAACATCTTCACAGTTCCACTCTTTACTTTGCATTTTTAGCAACAAACTGGTGCATCTCTGCCAGCCTAGGGGAGGGGGGAGAGACCCTGCTGGACTTGGCCCTGAACCGGGCAGTTGCACTGTCATTCAACATTTCTCCCACAGACAATGTAGTTGCTGTTCTCTTTTCTTAGAGTTCATGAAAAGCAATATTATTGACCTTTACCAAGCACTGCAACACCCTTTTCTTACAGGCCTCAGTAGGGGCTCGGGGACCCCACCGCGATTCATACACTGGAGGATCACTATTACACAACTTCCTGTACTCTACATCTTTGGTGAGGAATCTCAAGGCTTTTCAAAAATGAAGTACCTCTTCCCATCAAATATCTCTAGTGGATTCAGGAGTTCCCACATCTTCTGCTCTGTGACCTGGCAGCTAGTTCATTTCCAGAATGGGCAGCAGGATGCAGATCTTGGGAACCCCCGTGCTGCCATTCCCTGGAGATCTATACAATGTTAGTCAAAACATACGATTGACTTGCAGAGTCAACTTCCTTCATCTCAAGTCCAAAGACCATCTCCATTTGCTCAGAGGCTCTCCTCAGTATCTCAGGGCAATGTTCCTTGTACTTTTTGCTGATGACTGTCATCATTTCTGCCTTGGAAATGGGCTCTTTCATGTTATACTTGTGCAGCAGGAACTGCACCAATAAGCTCACCCTCAGATCAATGGGGTCTCTCTGGGTATTCTGAGCAGGAGTCGCAGCAGCAGCCGCAGGAGTGCTTGCATGTCCCTTATCTGGAGTCTGGGCAAGTTCAGCAATGCTCCTAAGGAAAGCATCTTGTCTATCCAGAGTGGTGTACAGGAAGACCTTTGGTAACTTGGGGACTCGCATACCAGGGAAGCTCAGGGGAAAGTCCTCAGAACAAGAAGAGATAGGAGAGATGGGAGAAGTGGAGGGTGTTTCCTCTCCCTCTGCAGTGGCCTGAGGACCCTGGACACTGTCACCATCACCTAAGGTCTCAGGCATTTTCTCAAGAAAGAGAAATTTAATCTTTTGACTCGAAGCCATGAGGGATCTCTTGAAGAGCAGCTTACAGGTGGCCTTAACTAGAGCTAAAAGAAATAAAAATATATTAAAGCATTCACATTGATAAAGAAGCAAAACTCTCTTTACTTATAAATGACACATCCTTATATTGAAAACCTCAAACACCCCCCAAAATTGCTGAAATGAATTTAAAAATTTGGCTACTCAGCAAGCAAGATGATCAAACATTAATTAGATTGCTGTACATTTAATGAACAATATCATTAAAATAGTGGTACCCAAAATGAGAAATGTAATTAACCAAAGAAAAGATTTATGAAAGAAAATTATAAAATCTAACTACAAGTAAACTAAAGAAACTTACATAAATGAAAGACTGTCCCTATAAAATGATGAACATAATTATAGAGAAAATGTGAATATTACCGAGTCAAAGCAAAACAAGGCTGTTTGCCATTAAGTAGAGGTCAACTCAAGGTGACCCTATAGGACAGGGTAGCAAGAGATAGGAAGTTTAGTTTTAGTCCCAAGTAGCACCTGGTGGTTTTGATCTGCTGACCTTGTGGCTTGAAGTCCAATGTGTAACCGCTACACTTCCAGTCAGTGTTTCATTCTATGGGCACCTAAAAACAACAACACAACACAATGAGAGTGGAGGCAATGGTCAGCCAAGAAAGGGAGTAGGGGGGAATCTTTACTGCAATAGAGTCCCTGGTCTGATGATGGGCTACACAACAATATATGTAGCATGGTTTTCTTTGTATGTCTTTTACTCCTGCATTTACAGGGGGACATAATGCAGCATAATAACAAATCATTTAAAATTTATAACAAAGATAAAAAAGTGAAGGTTTCTACCCTAAAAGCGCTCCTTCCCTGATTCTCTTACCTACAGGGTGTAAGCACTGGTCTATCTCATTATAAATGTTTATGAAAGGAGGAGAGGTAAAATTGACACTGACTTTAAATTTCTGTGATATTTGGTCTCAAAAGAAAGAGGAAAAACAATGGCAGGCAGGAGTGTGTAAGGACAACAGATAAAATGGGTCCCCTAGGGAAGGGGAGATGAGATGTGTGAGTGTTTCAGCAATTAGATGCTTGCCTGATTTACAAGCCCTTTGCTGACAACCACACTTCTCTGAGGACCCTGCCCTAGGAAGCTGCAGCTCCAGGCTCCCCTACAGAATGTCTGCTTCGGACTTCAGGTACTTCCTTCCCTGACAACAGGGCTGCCAGTGGGGACTCCCTGTGAGGAGCAGTGGAGGGTCCCATATTTACGTTCAGAGTCTGTAGATCAACTGCTGGTCAAGGGCCTGCTGCCCCACTCCCCTTTGCTCCTCAGATCTTGACATCTCAAAGACCTCTGGGAGTCAAGGAGAAAAATGATATGAACACATCAGACACCACTGCTGACAGAGGGTCTCCATGACAATAGCTCAGGGTGGCCAAATTTCGGTCCTGGGTTCCTTGTCAGTTACAGTCCTCCCTCAGGATTATCACCAGAGCAGCTCTTTGAGAATACTAGGTCTCTATCATCCTTGAGAAACCTGGAGGAAGTCAATTCAGCTCACTGTTCAGTGGGCTTTAGGACCCTGCTAGCCCTACCTGAAGGAAGAGGCCCCTCTTAACTCAGTGTTCTCACTTTGATCTCTGTTAGAGCATCAGTCTCTTCACTCTGCTGAACAGGCCTCCCCACTGGTTACAACAATTCACATCCCAGAAGACCACCAACATCCACGACCGACCAGGGGCACCTCCGCCTGACCTCTCTGAGGACAGCTGTGCAAGGCTAATAAGAGAGTGGGTACCCTCAATATTTGTTTTTCTTCTTATGAAGAAGGGCGGGGGAGCTGGTCTCTTCCCTCTAAAAGCAGTGATTCTCACCCTGTTGGTTGTGACTTCTTTGGGCATCCTAACAGGGGAAAACTGACAGTCATGAATTAGCAACAAAAATAATTTTGTGGGTCACGAATTAGAAAATTAAGGACTGTTGTTTTATTTTGTTTGTTTGTTTGTTTGGTTTGTGGCATCAATGCCCCTGTGGAAGTAGGAGGCTCAGCCTTACTCTTGGAGAACTGCTCCTGGATTTGAACCGCCAACCCTGTGGGTCGTAGTCCCGCACAGAACCACTGCGCTGTTTTATTGCTGTTTTAAAGGATGCTTGCCTTCATGCCCAACAGCTTTCAGAATTTCTCTGCTGAATTGGGGCTCATAGGAAGTATCCTCATATCCTTCATGGGAGAAGTCAATGGGCTTCAGTCCTTGTCAGTGGGGTCCTGGCCCACAGGGTCCATGAAATTCCTTCCTCTTTCTCCTGACACCCCTGGGAGCAGCATTGGAGACTTCTGATCCAGACAAAGGCTCCATAGTGAGGTGCGGGGAGCTTGGGATTATACTTCTGTTGGCGATCTCCCAGAACTGAGTGCTGGGGCAGGGCTCCTCTGCCTCTCACGTTCCCTGAGGCTTCTGCAGTAGCCCTAAGGGTCCTTCCCTAGCTTCCAGGGAAGACTCACCCCCCTCCTTTACTCTCCATGTTCAAGTCAGCCACTTGGCTCAAGAGCTTTCAGAAGAGGCGGGACTTCAAGCTATGCCTGTGCGCTTTGGTGGCATGGTCTCTTTAACCCACATCCAGCGCCCTTGCCTGGAGCCCTCCTGCACAGTCCTGGGACTCTACTGTCCTCTGATGAAGGGCGATATGAGCCCCTCAAAGCAGTACATAGGGCATTCAGGATCACTTTTAAAATGGAAATCAATGAAACCCCACATGTTGGACAACAGAAGTACCCGATAGTTTTACCCATGCTGTCATCTTTAGAGAATAAAGGATCGCCAGTTCTTTCTTCCAGAGTGCAGCTGGGTGGGTTCACATCACCATTCTCTAGCACAGTAACTTACCAAACCTGAAAAACACCCCATCTGCATGGCTTTGTCACACAGAAGGTTCAGCCTAACATCTGAGTTTGGGTCTTTGTGCCTAGGACTGGGCTCTGTCCCTGAGTGGTCTTTGTGGGGAGCAGGGGGCAGGGGCTTGTGTTAATTCAGTCTGTGCATCTTTGTTCCTGGGAACTTTCATGTGCGATGCCTTCAACAACCCCCCCCCCTCCCCCAGCATGAACCTTACATACTTGCTCCGGCTGCTCTCCTCTGAGAAGAGATGAACTTTACACACATCCTACAGGAACACTGCTTCATGAAATGAACAACAATTTGCTGTGAAGAAACACAAGCTCCCTCTCCAATGATGCGCCACACTCCTGTCCCTGCATGTCACCGGGGTCTGAGAGATACTCTCCATGGGTGCTTGCTCAATTCCCCTTGGGATGTTCTGACTTTAATGCCCTTCCTATGGTGTGGGTTCTTGCTCTCCCAAGGCAAAATGCTAAATCCTCCCACTTCACTCACCTTCAGAATTCTGGAGAGGATTGTGTCAAACTCTCAGTCAGGGACTTTGATCAGGTGCGCTGGAACAAGAGCACAGGTCACCTCCCAGTCATGTTCTCTGGTTTATTCGCCAACACAAAGTCATTGTGAAGAGTACTTCTCCATTCCAGGTTTAATGTCTCCTCGCTGAGCCACTCTGTGAGGGATGGAAGGGTGGCGCCTCTGCTGTGTATTGTACCTCCTCCCCTCTCTATCTGTGCCCGGGATTCCTTTTGGGACCAAGCCATTGCTTGTCACATGAATACAGCCCCAGCAGTGTAGGGGAACGCTTTAAACAAGTTATTTGGAGATACAACTCGGTAGATTAGACTCAGGAGAAGTTAGAATTCAGTGCAAGACTGACACTATGTATTTGAAGACAATGCAGGCAGTCAGCAAGTGCAACAATATCAAGGATAGCTTTCTGGTGAAGCTGGGAAAGGATCCCCCTACCTCAGCTGATAGAACAGTCTTTTAGCTTCTTACACTGTGAAAAATGAAATTCTGTTTGTGAACAGCAATGAATTGCGTTTTTTCTGAGCAACTAGGACACACACCATCAGAATGCCTGTTCTGTGCAAACTACATCCCCATCTGCCTCCTAGACAACCTATTTTAATATGACTTTGCCCTGAGCAAAGGAAGTTTCTCTGCTGCTTGCCCTTAATATTTTGCCATGGTTTGGTGAGTTAGTTCAGGGACAATTCCCGCACTGTGCTCCCACACTGTAGGTCCAGTGTTGTCCCTCGTGTCCCTATTGGTCAGTGAGGGATATCTTGTCTCATGGTGGAGCCGCCCTATGGTCCACTCTGTGCTTAGGTTACTTTGAGCAGGAATAATGCTGCATTGGCTTGATGGGCCAAGATGTATCCCACTCCCTATGCTTCCCTCCTCCTTGGTTCCTGTGTGCTCTGTTCAGACACGACCCTCTCCCTGAGCTGTAGCTTCCGTGCTGTACTCTCAAGTGAATTCTTCTGGTGTGTGTGTGTGGGGGGGGCGTTTCACATAATTGGGATGGGATTGGGCCAGCCCAACAGGCCATGCTATTGAATCCGTGCACATGGCGGTATGTTGAATTGACATGTTGGCACACCGAGGACCATATGCATTTAGACCAAGCCATTTCCTTCCTGGGACCTCCAAGGCAGCTTTAAGAATGAGCCATACCCTGGTTTCACTCTTTGGGCCTTCTGCTGGTTCACAGAGGGATTTTGTTCTGTGGAATTCCACTCTTCTAGAGTAAGAAGCCCCCTGAGTTGTCCCTCCAAATCCTCACCTGAAAGTCTAGAAGAGCCTGTGATTCCTGTCTCTATTGAGCTCTTTCCACCCTGAGCCAGATTCTTCCTTCCATGAGGCTCCAGAATGAAGAGTGTGCCAAGGTGGCTTTCTGGGCCTGATAACAAGGAGGGGGCTCTCTGACACCCCCTCAGTGGTTTGAGGTGGGTAATCTGTTCATTAGTATTCAGATAAGGTCTCTCATGATCCCGTCCTTCTGCAGATTGTGGGTCTCTACCAATAGACCAAGGCGTTCACCATCCTGAAAGAACCTACCAGATGTCATGAAAAACAGAGGTCAACAGAGAAGTTTTGATGTGGCTTTGTGAAACCTGGTGGACTTTGTCAGGTGCCCACTTCTCTGAGACAGAGCGTCCTCCTCATTCCTCATGTCAGGGTCCTCACCTTGAAAGCGGACATATTCTGGAAGGACATCACATAACTGAAATGAGCATAGGGGCTGAGTCTTTAGAGAGGGGGGCCAGGCGTCATGGCATCTGGATTTCTTCCCTAGCCTTCCCCAAGTCTGACAAAGTGTGCCAGAACTGTGGACCCCCATGTTCTTGGAAGGAATTCCCCCTCAGGCCTCACTCAGCATCTCCTCCTTGATTCCTAGCAAGCTTCTGTGTCTGCTTAGACCATAGCTTCCCCAGCTTATCTGACTTACGACCCCTCCCCATGGGAAAGAAAATCCACCTCAGCACTCCACACCAACAATGTAAAATGTTTGCTCTATTGCCCACAAGACAGGACCACGTGCACAAACCCCTGGACTGACTAGCACCTCCAGGGGCTTCTAGCATTCATTTGGGGGACACTGACACAGCTTTAATGTAGCATCTCTGAGAGTGCACGGGAGAAAGTGAAAGTTTGCTCATCTAACAGTCCGACATCTCATTTGTTACTATCACTACATCCTTGATGCTACTCCGTTTTCACTCATTAAGACCCTCCTCCTGGCTCCCTACCTTCACTGAAAGACTTCCGATACAATGTCACTTCCCTTTCACTATGTCATACTTTGTAATGAGTGTGTCCTTGTCCTAGAGGAGTGCAGCAGATGGCAGGACAAGCAAAACACACGTCCTTTTCTTTACCGCCCAGGTTTAGTCTTTTATTCAGCCAGTTCTGAAATAATTACTTTCTGCAAGCAGGGGCTCCCCAGCATCACTTTGCATCTTTTAAGGTCATCAGACATTTAATATGTAGACAACAATCTTGGCACTAATATTAGCTTTCCTGTTGACTTTATGGTACAAACATTGGGTTTGTAGCTGCCGGCTCCATGGTTCAAACCCAGCAGGCACTCCACATGAGTAAGATGAGATTGCCTGGTTCCTGTAAAGATTTAGAGTCCTAGAAGGTCTAAGGGACGGTTCTAATAGCTTTGTTATGAATCAACATGATGTAATGGCAAAGGCTTGCGGTCCTGATTTTTTTCTGATTCCTACTTCTTTTTCTTAAATCATTTATTGGGAGTTCATACAACTCTTATCACAGTCAATACATGCATCTATTGTATGCAGAACACATGTGTACAATTGTTAACATCATTATTCTCAAGCACTTTCTTTCTACTTAAGATCTAGGTATTAGCTCCTCTCATTTATCCCCCCTCCCCATTCCCTCCCCCCATGAATCCTTGATAATTTATAAATTATCATTATTTTGCCATATTGTACACTGTCCAGTGTCTCCCTTCACCTACTTCACTGTTGTCCATACCCCAGGGAGGAGGTTATATATTGGTGCCCCTTTTCTACTCCACCTTCCCTCCAGCCTCTGGAATCACCACTCTCACCACTGGTCCTGAAGGGATCATTTGTCCTGAATTTCCCATGTTCCTGCTTCATATCTGTACCAATGTGCATCCTCTAGTCTACTTAGATTTTTATAGTAGAGTTGGGATCATGATAATGGGGGGAAGAGGAAGCATTTAAGAACTAGAGGAAAGTTGCATATTTCATTGTTGCTGCACTGTAACCTTGACTAGATCTTCTCCTACAAGCGACCCCTCTGTAAGGGGATGTCTCTTCACTTACGGATGGACTTTGGGTCCCCAATCTGTCCTCCCCCTCATTTATAATGAGATAATTTTAGTTCTTTGATGGCTGATGTTTAGACATCTCATGTCACACAGACTAGTGTGCTTCTTCAATGGGTGGTTTGTTGCTTTTGACTTGATAACCACTTGTTTACCTTTGTATTAGCCTGGGTAGACTAAAGAAACAAATTCATGAACATGCATACATATATAAGGGAGAGGTTTAAATGCAAGAGGAATGGAACATTGAGAAAGCATCCCAACCCAGTGCATTCCAAGTCCATAAGTCCAATATTAGCCCTTATGCCCCATACAAACCCATGAGTCCTCTTCAGACTGGCAAAGCACATGCAACGACACCAGGAATATCACAGGCCAATAGATGCAGAGTCTTGTGTATCCAGTGGCAATAGAAGCATCTCAGCACTGGCAGGGTTCTCCCAGAAGCTCCTCCAATTTTCAGGGCCCAGGAACTATCAGCATGCTGCCATGTGTCTCCTCAGGTTCAATGTCTCCCAGAGAGTGAGTCTTCTGTCTTACCAGCAGTGTCTTCACGGGACTGAATCATATGTCTTTCCCCTCCAAGGAGGAAATATGGCCGAATTTCCAAGAGTCTCAGGAGAAATCCATGCTTACACTACCCGAGACCCCTGAGAATAAGTGAGGAGATGCTCCTCACCCTAGTTCCCTGCCCAGGACATTAGAGGTCTGACAGCAGGTGCAGGCTGGCTTTGCTTAATTCTGTGTATTTTGGGATGTTGTTCAACCAGGCCTCTCACCTGGGATGGCCTATCTTGGGCCCTTTGATTAAAAGCTTTTTTGGAAATACAAACCCTTAAGCAGCTTGCCTGCTCCAAATCTTTCAGAAAAGGGGGTCCAATTCCTGTCGCAGAAGCATGCAGCAAGATTAGTAGTTTGAAACCACCAGCTGCTCCATGGGAGAGGATGAAAATGTCTGTTCCCTTAAGGATGTACAGCCTCCGAATCCCTATACACGGTTGCTGTGAGTCAGTAGGTTGGCAGTAGGTTGGGCTAGATTTGGTTTGGTATCCCCAGAGGAAGGAGCTCTGGTTGCAAAATGGTTAACTCCTCGGCTGCTAACTGAAGAGTTGGCATTTCTCACCCAGCCAGTGACTCTCTGGACGAGGAGTCCCCCGTTGTCCTGAAGCTCGCAGTGCAGGAGGTCCTAGGGGAGTGTGGGACTCTGTCATAGGGGATCGCCCTGAGTTGGAAGCGACTGGACAAAACTAAACAGCAGCCACATCTGGGAGTCACACCAGCTGGGGAAACTGGAACACAAGGCAGGGAGCCCCAGGCAGGTGAGGACTGTCAGAGGCAATATGCCCTTGGTCTAGTCCATCCAGTCATCCACCAGGCTTTGATTGGCACGTTTCCTCTGTTCTCAGAGATGTGTGTGTAATGGGCTCCGGGATGCTTTGGGGAGTCCCTGCTCTTTGAGAAGGTCTTGGTTTCTGTTGGAATCTGGTAGCTAACAGAGACTAGGCATGCCTCTAGCAGCAAAGCAAATCAAGTCCATGCCAACCCTATGTAGGCAGACAAGACTTTGCAAGGCTGAGTGAGCTTTGACCAGCCCCTTCCTTCAATAAGCAGTAGAGCACTTTATACCATCCAGGGACTGCCAATGTCGTAGGGCAGAAGTCTAATGATTTGAAGTCATTGCTTATCCAGTTAAACTAATACACTTTCCTCCTTTGGAGGGAATGTTATTTAGTCTGAGTGTGGGAGAGTCTTCTTCACCTGGATGCAACTCAACACTCCTATAAGTTGTGTCAAGGACAAAACGCTAACGCTTCACTTCCCATCCAGACAAGCTTATATTCATTCAGTTCATGGCTACAAATGACCTAGACCTCCCTTTGTGGCTGTATGCTGCTGCTAAGTCGATTTCAAGTCTTTTCAACTTCATGTAACAGGATAGAACTGCCTCATGGGCTCTCCTAGGCATACAGTTTGGCAAACTGCCCTGAGGAAACCCTACTCTGAACTTCCTTTCACTGGTTTGGACACAGGCACCCCCAGATCACTTCTGGATATCTCATCTCACTTTAGGGAGTTGCACCTCATGTCTCAGAATTTTCTCGGAAATACTGTGACTAAAACACCTAGTCAGTGTGTGGTTCAAGTGCACTGGAACAAGAGCACAGGACACCTGGCCTTGCCCTGCTGGGCGCTTCAAACTGGCTGACCACGATCCCAGGAAAACGGGGAAGAGTCAGTCTGAGGTCAGGCTCGGTCACTGGATGTGAGCTAAAATGTAGGAGTGCCTATAACTGTACAAAATCTCCACAACTTCATAAGCAGTCCCTCCACCTCACCCCTACCCACCCCCCACACACATCCACACCTTTTAACCTCCAGAACTGCACAGCCTAATTTAAAATGGTCAGCTACTTAGGGACTTGAAGTTTCTCAAAGGCCCAATCTATACTGCCTCAGGACATCTCTGTCTGTCTTCTTCTTCCTCTCTGGAAGCTCCCATCCCTCAGTCCTTCTTTTAATTGTCCTGTAGGCCACAGAATATTTCTCCTCACATTATCTGATAGCTACTTCTCAACTCTTAAAACTCTGTGGGCAATGGCATCGACACCTATGTTTTGGCAAACCCAGGTGTATCAGGAGGCTTCCAAATAAGGAGGAGGACAAAAGAGGATGTGGCCAAGAACTCTCATTGATTATCATTTATTCTTAAATCATATGGATCAATACATGTGTGGTTTCCTTTTCAAAGTGAAAATCTATAACACAGCCTATGATGGGTTCACCTTTCACTGCTATTTCTACTCCATTTTATGATTGTGGTGATTTTACAATGGCATTCATTTACATTTCCACAGAAATCCTCATTAATGTCATGTTATTTTATGATGGATCATCAACAGACACAAACACAAGATTATCATTCTATGTGTTTTACAAAGAACAAAACTGTGCTAAAACTGATAAACAGCAATAAATGCATGAAACAAGTTATTAGTGAATTTACAACCTGACGAAATTAAGTGTACAAACTTAATAATAAAACTATGAAACCTAATAATATACTATGTCCTCAAATTATGAATTTAGATATATTGGAATTACTCTTGTCAAAGAGGAACAAAAAGAAGTGATAGAGCTTATTCTTTCAAGCAAAACCTTGACCTCCACTTCCAAGACAAAATGGAGTGTCTGCCTAAGACTTCATTGGATTTGGGAGGAAATGCTGCACATGACCTTGGGCCTTGCCCTGACCACGCAATGTGCTCTAGCTCTGGCTGCCAATCGGGCAAGGGCCCTCTCTTCTTTGTTTCTCACAGTCTCTTCATACTAAGGGGGGAAGGAACTGGGCACCGTCTCATTGAACTTTACCAAAGCTTCCAAGACTTTTAACTTGGTGGTCTCAGCATGTGCCCTTGGATCCCACAGGTACTCCTAGCATGGAGGATCACTGTTGGGTACCTGCTGACAGTCCAGAAACTTTTCCTGCACCAAATCTTTGGTGAGGAATTTCTTGGGATCCCCAAAGACAAAGTGCCTTCTCCCAACAAAGATCCCCAACACATGCAAGAATTCCCAGTTCTCCTCCTCAGAGGCTCGGTTAATATTCATAAATATCACACCCAAGAGAGCCACCATCAGACCTGCTTTGGGCAACTCCTTACCACCACTTAAAGTCCCTCCACTATGGACATCCAGTTGGCTGATGAGGTGATACAAGGTACCGCTGGGGTCGACTTCCTTCAATTCAAGGCCAAAGACCAGCTCCAGGCGCTCAGTAGTTTGATTCAAGATCTCAGAGAAGTGCTTCTGGAACTTTCTGTTGACAACCTTCAGCATATCGGCTTTCATAATGGGTTCCTTCATGCTATACTTTTCCATAAAGAACAGCACCAACAGGCTTGCCTTTCTGGTCAGAAGATCTCTCTTAGGCTTCTCAATGGAAGGTGGTCCCTGAGAAGGGCTGGAGTTTTTTTCATCTAGACCCTGGGCAGATCTTTTGGACAAAGTAGCAGAAACAGGAGCAGTGGCTTCCTTAGACTCCTGCAAAACACCCTTGAAGGGGGTGCACTGGGGGGTGTCCCCCAAAACAAGGGAGGAAGACCAGGGTTCTTCCTCCTCCACTGCAGTGACCTGAGCACCTTGGGCAGCCTGGATTTCCCCTCAGGCCTCTTGGCAAGACTCAGGGGCAGGCGCTTACTCTTCTGACCATGTGGCACGGTGATCCCCTTGAGATCTCTGTGGAAGAAATGACAGTTAAACTCACAGACACCAAGTTGATTCTGACTCACTGAGACTCTTCAAAGCAGATTAGAGCTCACCCTGTGGATTTCTTAGACTGTAAATCTTGAAGAGAATAGACAGGCTCATCTTTCTCCAGAGGAGGCACGACTGGTTTTGAACCACTCACACTGTGGTTAACACTACACCACTGGCCTGAGCACACAGCCATCAGGACCATCATGTCCAGATTAGCAGGACCTGGTTTGCCTACCGTTTACTACTCTGATTTTAACACCAAGAATCTCCATTGAATTCATAAGGGACTGAAGGAGCTGAGACCACCTTCCCATGAAGGGCACAGGCAGAGCTGGCATTGCGGGCTGAGGTTCTGTGTTGAATGGACCCTCGAGTCCTCACTCAGAAGAAGGAGCTGAGTTTCAGCCCTCTCTGACATGTGTCTACTGCCTCTAGACAAAGCCCTCATTTCCCTGGGATTCTCAAGAAGACACTGGAAGTGGTTGGAGATTTCTGCAGCCTTCATGGTCCTAGCTCTGACTCCTGTAGTGATCCGAATATCTTTTGAAGACCAGTCTTTCAGGCCGGGTATATGCGTGATATCTTTTATCTTCCACGGGTCATTTGAATATGTATAACATCGGTTGCAGCTCATCCATTTAATTAACTGACCCTAATTTGATAGATAAAACTGCATTTCTTTGATGAAGCCTGTAATGATAGTTGATACTGATGATTTCTTGTGACTGCTATGATCCACTGGATGTTCCCCACACTTACTTTCACCAAACTCTCCATCTCCAATGCTCCAGAGGACAAATGAAGAAGGTGTACCAGACTTGACACTGTCCCCAGAACCTCTAGGGGTTGATGGTAGGGGAAGAGCTCAGAGGTCCCCTCGGAAGAAGGGCATGAAGCCTTCTCAGCGGTCTACTAACTCCTAGCCATGGAAGATGCACCCAGAACTCCTGATCATGTCCTCAATTCTGACTCATGGCAACCACAGAGGACAGAGAAGAACTGCCCCTTTGCAGTTGCAGTCAGCAGCTCTACACATTCCTTTCTATGCCACCAAGAGCCCTAACCACTGAGAGCATGTCTGAGGTTTGCCAAATGAGCTCATAAGGATGAGTTCTTCCCAAGAAATAACAATCACAATAAACATCCAATATGCTTCCATGGAGTCAATTCTGGTTCTCAGAAACAAACAAACAAAAACAAGCAAGCACAGGAAAGCACAGCACTGAGGGGATGCCTACTCCCAGGACCTTGTAGGACAGAGTAGAGCTGCCCTGCGAGTTCTCGAGGCTTCACATCTTAACAGAAGCAAAAAGCGTCATCTTCCTCCTGCCAAGTTGTCAATGGGTTTAAAATCATTGACTTAGCAGTTGCCAGGTTAATGCCCAACCCAATACATCCCCTGGGCTCCTTGACTCAACTAGGCCCTGGGAATTAATTGTCTATCTCCTGTCCTGGGACCCCCAGCACTGAAATAGTTCAACCCTACAGCAAAGTGAGAGGACTGTGAAGCTTGATAGTCATGCTTTGGGCTTCCCTAAACTGCAACAGGGACAGAGGCAGAGTGGGTTTCTGACAGCAGGGATGAGTGAAGGGGGCTTGGGTGGGGCTTCAGTGGTGTACCTTTGTTCCCGGGGGGAACAGACCAGCAATTTCTAACTCAGGATAATCACTTTCACACCTCACAGGTCCTGGGTTATGCCTCCTCTGCAGGATGATGAACACACTTATCAGATAAGCGTCAACCTCAAGTTTTTGTTTCTCACAGCAGGACAAGCAGCTGGTCACTCTGCTCATCTGGGCCCCTCCATGTGCATGACAGGGGCAGGGATCCTTGCTTTCCTCTTTGCAGGTTGAAGAGGGTCAACAGAAGGCACTTGAAGACCTCGGATTAATACCCTGCAGGACCTGACATTTCCCTTTTTTCTGCTGACTCCCTCAACTTCTGAAGAAAGCCCTCATTTCCTGGGTGCCACTCATTTGGAGTAAGACAATCCTGAGCTTTGGAGCCATGCATAGGGTCTCCTAAGACTGGCAGTAGGGACTGGGGTAGGAGCACACATGGAACACAGAGGGGCCTGACACAGAGGAAGCAGAGTCTGGGATCCTGGCTCCTATTGGTGGGGCTTGTGGGTCCCTTTCTTTCTGGTAGATGGAACCTCCCCTTCTCACTCAGACTGCTTCCTCCACTCCTGCTTGGTGCCTGGCCTCCCCCCTCACTCAAGTTAATGTGTGTTTACCCTCTAGTTAGGGACAGACCTGAGCCTTCTCAGTCTTCTCTTGTTATTGATACTGTTCTTTCTTATGCCTTCTCCCGGCTGCTCCCAACGTTCAGTTTGAGCAGGGAAACCAGCAACTGGAGATTGGCTTTCCTGTTAGCAGCTACGGGTAAGTTTCAAAATCTGTAAATCATTGACAGAATATTGCCCCGTGCTTAAACAAGCGCATGAGAAAATTTACATCTTGGCTTGAGGCAAGCACACCTTAGTCTTCAAGATGACATCTTTGCTTCTAAGCACTTTAAAGAGGCACAAGAGCTTAATCCATGGACGTTTAACTGAAAGATTAGCTATTTGAACGCACCTACAGATACTTGGGAAACAAGGTAGGGAGATCTGCTTTGAAAATTTGATGGAGTCCTTCCACTCCACACATGCAGGGTGGCCTTCCATCAGAAATGACTCAACTGATACGGAGAACAGTGTTGACAGCAAAAAAAAAAAACAAACAAAACCACGACCCCATTTATTGCTCTGTTTCCCTTTCCTCCTTCTAAGCCAACAAGCCAAGAAACCCTTTGCAACTGGAAGAATTCTCTCCTCCGGCTAGGTCACGTACCCACAGCCACCGAGCACCTTCCAAGCCAACAGCACGGTGGAGCTCCGCCCCTTTGCGTTTCTACGAATTTACATATTTACAGAAGGAAGACACGCACCCCTTTCTCCTGGGGGTGGGGGGGGCGCTGCGAATTTCCACTGCTGACGGCTCCTCCCTCTGAGCTTCAGGAACAACATGTCATGGCAGCATGGTGGGGGGCCACCAGCAGCAATTCTACCCTGGGGGTCAGGCAGATGGAGCTGCAGCTTTAGAGAAGACGGAGGAGAAACCATTCCCCCATGCAGAGGGAGAGAGGAGAAAATCTTGGCCCACTCCCACACTCTCAGGCGCTCTCTCCTGCTGTGCTCACTTCTAGGAGAAGAGCAGGACAGCAGTGAAATCACCTGGTCTGATCCAGGGCACATTGCTCCATGGCTGGCATAGCTCATGCAAAGACTAGAGGAGAGAAAAATTGCACCGAAAGGTCTATGGAGAAGTTGTGTGTGTGTGTGTCAAACTTAACATTGGTCTAGATAGATATATCTACAAAGACGAAAACAACAAAACTATTACATATTATAATTTAATTCACAACACTGGAAGTCTTGACTTCGAAATAGAAAAGTAGACCAGCATGCCCGCTCCCATCATTTCTACTCAAAGTTGTAATGAAGATGTGACATAACTCGGTAATGAGGAACTGAAGAAATCAGAGGGACATGGTTTGGAAAATAAATGTAGGTATGATAATTAGTGAACCCTTTATGAGTATTTAGGAAGAGAAGCTACTAAAGTGAGTTTATTAAGTCTGGGAAAATATTTTGAAAGCTGCTATATATAACAACAATATACTAAAATACATATTTTTAGCAAATGGCATAGCAACAAAATAAGCCCCTCAAACCAAACTCCTTGCAGACGGATGAGTTGACTCTTAATTCACAGCAATCTTATGGGAGCAAGTGAAACTGCAACAGAGGTTTCCCACGGCTGAAGCTTCCCCTGAAGCTGACTGCAGGGTCTTCTGTGCGGTGCTTGGGGAGGGTGAGCCGCTGACCTCTCCACTGGCAGCCAGACTCATAACCCCTGATGACCAAATTCCCTTTTATGTGACAACAAAGGGTTTTCAGTTGAAATCAAGGACAATACCACATGTGAATCACTCTAAAATACCTGTTAACTAAAGCAGCTATAATTGTACGAGTGCAAAAAAAAATTGGAGAAAATGTATACCTATTTAGAGCCTAAAGCCAAAATAAATTTGATTCTTACTCATACAAGCTTCCTGAGGCTCGAAGTCTGCATGGGAGCTGAAAGCTTGACATTTCTCCAAGAAAGAACTGTAGGTTGCTGAAGTCTGTCCTGGCCGACCCAACAGAGGAACTCAAGGGGATCGAATGTGATCATTGTTAGGGGTCCGCACTGGAGCCGCGGACAACAGAACCAAACACTGTCAGGTTGTGTGTCATCCTCCTGGCTGGGGTTACGCTTGAACCCATGACTGCAGCCACTGTGTCAGCCCATCTCATCAAGGGCCTTCCCCTTTGTTCATCATGTCTACATCACCAAGTGGGAAATCCTTCTCCAGACACGGATCTTTCCTGGTGTGCAAAGAGCATGAGAGCAAGTCTTGCCATCCTGGCTTCTCAACAGCATTCTGGCTGTATTCCTTCAAGACAGACTTTTTATTTCTGACTCCCCATAGTACTTAGAGGCAAGGATGGAGAGACTTCCCCTTACAGACTTTGGATATGCTGCCACGAGTGACCAGTCACCGGAGAGGGACTTCATGTGTGTAAAATAGAGGGGTAGGATGGAGAGGAACAAGCATGAGGAGAGTGCAGGGAAAGGCAGCGTGCCATTCTGTTGTGTGTGTGGGCACTGTGTTAGAGCCACTCCATGACACCTCTCGACAACATGGCTCTGTCAGGATTCATCCACAATGACAATATCAAAGTCCAGAGGCATCAACGCCTCTTCATTCTTCCGTGAGCAGTGCCCTGTGAGAAGAGCACACAGAGGTCTAGCCTTTCTATGCATCTGTCAGGACCCAGGAAATAAATGTTCTCACTTAATTGGACTTGTGTTGTTGCTGCTGAGACTGGCTATTGAGACGATTCTACCTCGTGGCACCCCCATGTGTGCAGAAGCAAATTGTGTCATTGTGTTTTCAAGACTGTGAACTCTTGGAAGCAGATCACCAGGCCTTTCTTCCTCGTCTCCTCTGAGTCTTTTAGCTCCACCAACCTTTCAGGGTTTAATCATTTGTGCCCCCAAAGACTCTTATTCTGAGATGTAAACAAATGAAATTAGCCTATCAAAAGGATCAGCCATCTCCTCCCTGAGAGCACAAGTAGAAGGACTGAAGGCAAACACAACACCAAAGCCATGGCCATCCTGTCAGTTCTACCCTGCCCTGTAAAGTTCCCATGAGAAGCAATTTAAGTGTTACCATGGAAAGGAGATCACTGAAAAATAAAAGGTTCATTGCCTTGTAATACTCCCAAACTGCCAAAGAAAAAGAAAGATAGATTTTATGTAGATCGCTGAACGCTATCTACATTTATACAAGATCTTACTGGTGTAAAGACACTGAATGTCCCCCTTGCCCCAGTAATCCTCAATTCCACCACACTCCCGGTTGACCTCCATGGGATGTTCTGGGGTGGATTTGTATCCTGTACTATAGTATGACTAATTGTCTTTCACTCTCTCTTCCCCTCTCCTCCATCTTTCCCCTCTTCCTTTTCCCTTCCTTGCCCTCCTTACGATCCTGCCCCCCTCCACTGTCAGTGCAAAGTCTTAATAGGTTTGCGCTGGGGTCCAACTATGTAGGTAACACCTTAAAAGTTTTGAGATTTCCTATCATTGCTTCTACACATTTACCAGAAAATTTAAGGAAACTTTGCTGATTAGAGCAACCCCTAATGAGTGCAAATAAACATGACCTTCGGCAATGAAAGAGCAGAGCAAAGCTTACTCAAGGGAGTTTGTTACAATGCCTCCCTTCATAGGGACTGATGGCCTCACTAAGGAATTTACTAAACAAAACAATCATCAAACAGCTCAGTGGAAGCTTACTGAGAGTTGAGCCATTCCAAATCAACAGGTGCTCTGCAGGAGAACGATGTGGCAGTCAGCTTGCACAAGGATGACAACTTTGAAGACCCTACAGGGCAATTCTACTCTTGAATGGATTCACATGCAGCGCATTAAGTTTAGTATTAACTTAGATACTTCAGTGGCACAATGGGTTTGCCCTTCTCTGCTGCTAATCTAAAGGTGGGTGATACAACTGCCCCCCTCGCCCCAACTTCAGGGAAGAAGACGTGGCCATCTGCCTCCATAGAGATAACAGCCAGGAAACCAGTATTGAGTAATTTCACTTTGTGAGACATCGACACTTTCTTGAATCAGAAACAACTCCATAGAAATGTGTTGTCTTTCCTTAAAATGAATACATCTTCCAGACAATTAAATTATTCAAAGCATATTAAAGACATGTGCTATTTCCCAGAATAACTATTCATAGATCATTCCTAAGGTAATTGCCAGAAATTATTCACAACTAACTTTATCAAGAGTCCCGGTGCAGTGGTAAGGTCCACAAAAAGAAAGAGACCCTATCTTGTTATGCTGTATGTCTGTCTGGATGTCCTAGGCTCTTTGTCTCTTCTATTGCAAAGGTGAAAGCTCTCTTATTATTGGCAATTCCCACTCGTGCCATCAAGTCATCTCCGACTCCTAGTGAACCCATGTACAAGACAACGGAACACCTCCGTGCATCCTGCGCCATCCTCACACTTGCTATGTTTTAGCCCACGGTGGAAGCCAAGGTGCGAATTCATCCCCCCCAAAGAGGCCATCCACATTGTTTGCTATTTTACCCACCATTGGCTTTTCTAGGGATCTGGTTCTTTGGAGAACATGTTACTTTTTTCTGGCCATTCATAGTATTTTCAATATCCATCGCCTACACCATAATTCAACAGCATCACTTGTCTGGCAGTCCTCCTTATACATTATTCACCTATAACATACATATGAGGTGAAAGAAAGGGCCATGGCTTAATTTGGGCATAAATTGGCTGAGGTTTCTTCAAGCCCTGCTTCCCCACGCTCCTGGAATATACATCACTTCAGCTGGGGACTGTCAGACCCTGTCATCTGACGGAATGTTGGTGACATGAGTCACAGTTTGCTGTCTGTGGCTGGATAGCCTGAATTTCACTATAGAGGATTACCCAGCAGAGTTCAAGACTTGAAGGACTGCCAGTGTATATTAGCTGTCTCACACAAGTGAGTTGCACAGGGACATCCATACTGTTCTATAGATTCATCAACTATTGATTTCTTATGAGGCATATCTATATAATTATTAGTGTCCTGGATTTGATTGTCTAGAGAATCCTCTCTAACACAAGTGGTACCAGGAGTGGGTTGCTTCTAGAGAATAAATCCATAAAGACGGGTTTTTAAATTGGCTATCCAGTCTGATAAGCCTTAACAGCACTGATGATACTATTTTTACACCTAAACGTACAAATAATTATGCCACACATATTAATCCATGGTGTCCAAGTATGGTTCCAAGCAAAGTTCATATCTAATGTAGCACCACTGGTAGATGGGGTGCTGCTTAAAGGAGAGGCTCTGGTTGATCGTATGTTTGATATTTTCCAGCAGTTTTGTCATGAGGCCAAGTATAGGGAAGCTGGTTGGCTCGTTCTCCTTATGATGGAAAGTGTGATTAAAGAAAGGGATGGTCTCACAAGAGCACCTCATGTGCTGAAATACAGACATAAAAGCTTATGCCTCTGCTAATAATAGAGCTGACATTGCTGAGAACCAGGTCCAGAGTCTCATTATGTGAGTAGCTGAATTACAGTGTCAGCTGAATGGCAGATCTCTAGCATTGTCTGATACCAACGTGAGGGCAATGAGAGGAAAAATTGGGACTCTGAAACATGAATTGGAAATATATGGGCTGATGATCCAGAAGAGGAGGATACTGTACCGCCTCTAGAAACAATTGAACCAGCCCAGCCAATAGATCCACCCTTCCCAGCTCAATGTCGTAATCCACTATTAACAAAACAACCCCCATCTGAGAAGATTAACCTTGCTATTCAAAGTGAAATGCCACGTGGAATGCATCTGTACCATTGCCTGAGGGTGATGCCTTACAAGATAATGCTGAGAACACCCAGGAAACACCCTCACCACTTCACCCACTATTGTTTCTAGACTTGTTACTAAAATCAGGCTCAGAAAGCTCCTAAATGTGAGCTTGACATCATTACCCTAGATGAAGTATGCTCTCCTCACAAAGAGCTGCTCAGACTTTCAAAGACGTACAAGACATACAAGCAGAAGCCTGTGGAATGTACCTGGGGATGTTGACTGAGGCTGTGGGATATGGATGCTTGAAATGTAACATCAGACCAGTCTGAGTTTCTGGATAGGGGACCCCTAAGCACAGATTCTTTTTCCAGTGTCTCAGTGAGAGAGGCTAAGAGAGGGTCCAAGTCTTTATTTGGTGTGTTCACGGAAGCATGGAATGCCAGATTTCCTAGATTAGATTAAATTAAGGTTTCCTGATCTATATTAGTACACTGTAGAAGGCACCCAAAAGCTTAGAGAAATTGGTATACTGAAGTGGATTGAGCAGGATACTCCCATAGACCCCAAAAGGGGGTGGCCTGAGGACATAGCCTTCACCGCAAACTAAGGAACAAGTTTGTGAAGAGGACTCTGACATCTCTGAAGATACCTGTAATTGATATTTTATAAGCACCATGATTAACACTTGGAACTGCCCTAAGTTAACTCCAGCATTTGCCCATGATGGGGCTGATTGGGCTCCGTTGTGATAGAGAGCAGGATAAGCACTGAATCAGCAGAGACAGGATGGACTTAGTAATAATAGCAAGGTTCCTGTAGTAATCGAAACAACCTGTCTCATGTGGACTTATGGCTTAAGCTACTTAGTCATGGTGTCCCTAGGAAGTAAATACATGTGAAACCTACTAAATATTTATGTGGTATAAAGAGGCGGAAGAATGCTGGATCAGGTGAACAGCAGTATAGACAGTCACAATCACTCAATCAAGTCCCAGACCTGAGCCAGTTTACAGACTCACAACCCTTTAAATGAGGGGGAGGGCGGGTCCCTTTGAAGGAGAACCCTGCTACATTGCCGATGGTTTATACTGCTTGTCTTTCTTCTGGCCTTCCCAAAGGGGTCCTGTGGCCTTTCACAAAAGTGACTGTTCATTGGGAGAAAGGACATAATCAAACTTTCCCAGGATTAATGGATACCGGCTCTGAACTGGCACTAATTCCAGGACACCCAGTGTTTTGAAGGCCCACCAGTCAGAGTGAGGGCTTATGGAGGTCAATTTATCAATAGAGTTTTAGCTCAGATATGCCTCGCTATGGGTCCAGTGGGTCCCCAAACTCATCCTGTGGTTATTTCTCCAGTTCCAGAAAGCATCATTGAATTAGACATACTTAGTAACTGACAGAACCCCCATATCTGATCCCTGAAATAAGGGTTATCAAGGTGGGAAAGGGTAAATGGACACCATTAGAACTACCATTGCATAGGAAAATAGTAAACCAAAAGCAGTACTCTTCCTGGACGGATTGCAGAGATCAGTGACAGACTTGAAAGATGCAGGTGTCGTGATTCCTACCACATCCCCGTTTATCTCACCTATTTGTCCTGTAAAGAAGACACATGCATCCTAGAGATTGACAATGAATTATCATAAACTAAATCAGGTTGTGACTCCAATTGCAGCTTCTGTGATCTCATTGCTTGAGCAAATTAATACTTCTCCTGGTACTTTGTATGCAGCTACTCATCTGACCAAAGCCTTCTCAATACCAGTCTCCAAAGATCACCAGAAGTAATTTACGTTCACTTGATAGGGGCAACAATAAACTTTCACAACTCTTCCCCAGAGGTATATCAACTCATCCACCCTGTGCTATAATTTAGTTCGAAGGGAACTTGATTGCCTGTCTATTCCACAAAATATCACACTAGTCCATTATATTGATGACTTAGGAGTCTGTATCAAAGGCTCTAGCTTCATTAGTACAACATTTGCATACAAGAGGTTGAGAAATTAACCCAATGAAGATTCAAGCACCCCCCCCCGGCCTCATTAAAAAGTCTAGGGGTCCAGTGATGTTGGGTATTTCGAGATATTCCTACTAAAGTGAAGAATAAGCTATCGAATCTGCCCCCACCCAACCCCCAGTGCCAACAATGAAACAGGAGGTGCAGCACCTTGTGGGCATCTTTGGATTTTGCAGGCAACATACCCCTCACTTAGGTGTTCTAATTTGACATATTAAGTCTCATGAGAGGCCTCCAATTTTGAAAGGACTCAGAACAAGAAAAGCCTCAGCAACAGGTTTAGGCTGCCATGCAAGCTACTTTGTCACTGAGAGCATTGAATCCAGCTGCCCCAATGGTCCTAGAGGTGTCATTTGTGAACAAAGATGCTGTGTGGAGTCTTTGGCAGACCCACATTGTTTAAAGTGACTGGACGTCACACTTTTGCTGGACAGTCTCGATTTTAAACAAATTTTCCTGCATCCAGTGGCGTTTTTAAAAAGCCCCGATTTTTGGAAAGAATGCAAGATAAGCTAGGAAGTGGTGGGAGAATGGGGAGGAAACATACCTCCTCTACATCCCATCCCCCTCCCCCCGCCCCATCAACTGTATCCCGATTTACCAATGTTAAAATCTGGTCACTTTACAATTCATGAATCACAGCATAGACCATTGGGATTTTGGAGTAAAGTTCTGCCATCCTCGGAAGACAACTACTCCCCCTTTGAAAAAGAGCTATTCTTCTGTTATTGAGCCTTGATGGAAGCTGAACGCCTCACTCTGGGCCACCAAGTCATCACAAGGCCTGAATAACCCATCATAAACTGAGTCTGACCACACAGTCATAAATTTGGAAGTGCATAACAACATGCCATTGTTAAGTGGAAATGGTGTATATGAGATTGGGCCAGAGCAGGACCTGAAGGTACACGTAAGCTGTCTAAAGAAGTGGTCGAAATGCCACAGTCTCCACTCTGGTCCCATTGCCTTCTCTCTCCCAGGTTGCACTTATGACCTCCTGGGGTGTTCCTTATGAAAACAGAAAAGTCAAGCATGGTTCATGGATGGCTCTGCATGATATTCAGGTGCCACTCTTAAGTAGACAGCAGCAGCAAAACCCCTTTCTGGGGTCTCCCTAAAGGACAGTGATGAAAGGAAATCTTCCCAATGGGCAGAACTTTGAGTAGTGCACCTGTCTGTTCAGTTTGTCTGGAAGGTGAAATGACTAAATGTGAGATTGTATACTGATTCGTGGGCTGTGGCTAATGGCTTGGCTGGATGGAGATTGGAAGGCACATGTGGCAGTCATCCGCTTATGTTAATTTTATGATTGAAATTTTGGGGTGGAGCCTAGCCTGTTAATCTGGAGATAGTCATGGAGTAGCCAATGAGGCCTCTGTGGGGGCATGGCTTTCTCCTAATACTTCTGAGAAATCTCGTGATATTTCCCTCATGGAGATGAGAAGCTATCTCCCCAGTTGTTGGAAGTTAGTCTCAGAGATGATTAATCATGGAGAAGACATGATTGTAGAGTCTGAGGAGCCAGAGAAACCACATGGCTTTGCCCTGATGGAGCCAGACCTCTGAAGCTGGAGAGGCCACATGGAGAACCCTGTCAGCAATGAGTTGCTTCTGCCACCACTGGATGCTGAGTGATGAACCCTGAGCCCTGGAAGTAAGGAGACATGGGGAGACCCCTGCCAGTGCCAGCCTTCTGCACCCACTGACCTGTGACTTTGTGAGTCAGAAGGAGACTTTATAGACTGGTATCAGGCATATGGGCTAATATTGGACTTATGACTTTGAACTGGACTGGGTTGGGATGCTTCCTCAGTGTTCCATTCCTTTTGTACATAAACCTTTCCCTTATGTCTATATGCTTGTCTATGAAATTTGCTCCTTTAGTCTTCCCAGACTAACACAGAACATGACTGGAAAATTGGTAACGAGGTGTGGAGAAGAGGCATGTGAATAGATCATTCTAAATGAGGCAAGAAAGTAAAGGTATTCATGTCTCATGTGAATGCTCACCAAAGTGGAGGTTGTTCCTTCTCTTCCCTCTGCCATTCCTGTTATTGCCCAAAGGGCACATGAACAAAGTGGACATGGTGGCAGGGATGAGTGATATGCATGGGCACAGTAACATGGATTTCTACTCACCAAGGCCAATGTGGCCACCACCACTGCTGAGTGGCCCATTTGCCAGAAGCAGAAACCAACATTAAGTCCAAGATATGGGGCCATTCCTCTGGGAGATCAACTGACAACTTGATGGTAGGTTGAATACATATGGAGGGGGCAGTATTTTGTTGTTACTGGAATAGACACCTATTCTGGATATGGATTTTCTTTCCCTGCACACAATGCTCCTGCCCAAACTACCCTTTGTTGTCTTACAGAATGCCTCATCCATCTGGCATGGTATCCCAAATAATTTCAGATCAAGAAAACCACTTCAATGTAAATCCAGTGCTGCAATGAGCTCATGTCCATGGAATCCACTGGTTGTATCATGTTCCTCAACATCCTGAAGCAACTGACTTGATAGAACGATAGAATGGACTGCTAAAGACACAATTATGGCACAAACTAGGTGGGAACAACTTGAGGGGCTGAAGAAATGTTCTCCAGGAGGCTGTATACACTCTAAACCAGCAGTCAATCTATGGTGCTTTGTCTCCAATAGCCAGAATTTATGGGCCCAGGAACTAAGGGGTGGAAGCTGGAATGGCACCACTCACTATCACTACTAGTGACCCACTTGCAGAATTTTTGCTTCCTGTCCCAGCAACCCATGTGCTTCAGGCCTGGAGGTCCTGGTTATAAAGGAAGGAAGTCTCCCACCTGGAAACACAACATGGATTCCACTGAACTGGCAGCTGACAATGCCCCCTGGCCACTTTGGGTTTCTCATGCCTTTGGATCAACAGTTCAGGAAGGGTATCACTGTACAGAGTGGTGCGATTGATCATGATAACCAAGGAGAAATTGGACTAGAGTTGCATCATGGAGCTAAAGAAGGAAATATCTGGAATCCAGGAGATCCCATAGGCTGACACTTAGTGCTACCATTCCCTGTGATAAAAGCAAATGGTAAATAACAGCAACCCAATCATGACAGGACAAATCATGAATGAAGGTGTGGGTCACTCCACCAGGCAAAAAACTAACTGCAACCAGTTGAGATGAGGGCAAAGGTAATACAGAATGGTTAGTAAAAGAAGGTAGTTCTACCTATCATTTATGAACCCATGATCAATTGTAAGAGCAAGATTTGTGACTATTGGTGTATTTTCTTTATATGTGATTATAGTATGTTTTCTTTGTTCACATATGACATATCAGATACAATTGGACTCAGTGTGTTCTCATTTATATGTATGAGAGATGTTTATTGTTAAGTATAAGTTTGATACTCTTGATGTCTGAGAATTACATATGACTAAATAATTGTGTACAGGTGTCAAGTTAGCAAAGGGTGGACTTTGATAGGTAGGTTAGTTATGCCAGCATGGCCAATGAAAATAGGTAGGTTTGTTGTGACAACATGGCCAATGAACACATGTGAGATTAACTGAAGGGCAGAGATATAAATGGCAAGGTGAGCTTCACCTTTCTCATTTTTACTCTTGGATCTTTTGACTAGTGTGCAGTTTTGCTTGTTCTATGACATGATTTTCAAGCTCCACAATCTGAGGGACTCCAAATTCATGGACCGTTTGTGTAAGTTGAGGTTCTTGCTTCGCCAAACTTCCAGAATATATGTGTCTTTAGCTGGGAACTGTCAGACACTGTCATCTTGCTGACTGTTGGTGACCGGCCTTGTTATTTGCTTCCTGTGGCCAAATAGCCTGAATTGCTTATAGGGAACTCTCCTCAAGGCTTGAAGGACTGCCAGTGTATTAGCTGTCTTACACAAGTGAGATGCACCAAACCAGAAGCCAAACTCTTTGAAACTCTCCCAGGTGCCTCTGAAGAAAGGCCTGGTGTTCTATTTCTAAAGGATCAGTAATTGAAAACCCTACCAGCACAGCTCAACTCTGAAAAACATCTGGTGACCATGGAATGGATTCACTGCATTGCCACTTACTTGGCTTTGGGCTCAGCATATGGGAAAGATGCTCAGAGCCACTAGCAAAGTCATGAAGTTGATTTCTCCCAGACTCCCTCAGAAACATCACTCCTGAAGGTAGGGGAACTCTAGTCTGCCTACCAGCAGTTAAGAGGGTTCTGGGGTAGGGCCAAGAAGTTAGTATGCTTCCCATTAAAAACTATTGGAGAACCAAAGTTTTTACAAGCAAAGAAAACAATCATTATCTGAGCAATCGCCTTTGGTCTTTACTTTTTCTATTTTATTTCAGAGTGACATGTATGTACTAAAAGAGCCTCACATGGTCCTGAGTTACAGGTGGCCACCCCGGTTAAGGGGTGTCTGGAGGAAATGGCTTTCAAGAGAAAAAGACAGAGCAGAACAGGAAGCAAGAATGGGGGAAAGATAGACACCATGTCTCCAAGGATTGTGACAAAGAGGCTGAGCCCTGGATTTATCTCCTTAACGTTCACCGAGAGAGCCTTGCCCCAAGTCAGTGCTATGATTTCAGACTGCCAGCCTCAAAGCCCGTGAAGGGATCAGCTGTGCTTGATTATGAATTAACGCTGCTATGGTTTCCTCCAACGGCCCTTGGACTAGTTGCCAGCAGAGAGGAGTCCCCGGGGAAGGACGCAGTACCTACAGGTCACCGAGGAAACGTGCAGCTCCAGTGCAAAACAGAGTGGAGAGGTGGGTCAACATCAGGTCTTTCATAAGTAGCCATTGTAACCGTGATGACCTACTCCAGATTCTACAACACTGTCTTCTGGAGACTTAATGGAAGCTCAGCATATGTGGCTTTCTGGGGGGAAATAACACAAG